>JALPQI010001330.1:0-138236 GCA_025490895.1 Thaumatotibia leucotreta | reverse complement strand
GCTGGACGTAGGCCTCTCCTATCAATTATGCGTATAGACGCATTAGGAGGTAAAAAAAAACAATAAGTACTACAAATTCCTATAACAAGTATAACAAATTTGGAACGCACTTTTCTATCATTCACTTAGTTACATATTATGCGTTTTAAAACGCACCCTATATTTATTTATATGGGTAGGTAGATTACCATTATGTACCAAATTGCAGATTTCTAGTATTAACGGCTACTGAGCTATGCTGCGGACAGACGGACAGACGGACATGGCGAAACTATAAGGTTTCCTAGTTTACTACGGAACCCTAAAAAGGAATAGATTAAATTTAGAAAATGATTTAATTGTCAGCGTGTCGCGACAGGAACCTCGATTTGACAAATTAGTCAAAATGAAACAAGTTCATTCTTCACACTAAATTGTCCTACCTAATTATAAAATAAATACAATTTATTTTCAATTATGTGTTTTATTAACAACATTTAATTTGAAAAACCTTCGACTTTTTAAGTTAGGAAAAATCTAATCAGGCTGTCTTAAGTTGCTCTTAAAGCTGAACTTCGTCGCGACCCCCCTGGGGGTGCGACCCACAGTTAGAAAAACACTGGTATATGACATTCCCGGTACATAATTACATATAGCTTAGCTATAACGCATTTATTCACTCCAACATTGCAGTGAAGATTAAATTATCCTAAACAAATAAGTTTTAGAAAATTATTCTATGTCCCTGTAGTTAAATGCAGGGATATAATGTGTACATATGAAACCTAATAGAAATTGTGTAGGGAAAGTAGCCCACGCAGTGCGCACCTACTAAGTACCCATCCCATCTACATACAACATACACACGTGCTGCAACGTTGATGGGTATACCCGAATCCTTGATTTCCATAGCATACGTCTAGATACCTATTTACATAATACACGTATAAGGAGAATGATGTAGGTAACAACATTTTTCGCAAAATTTGATTCACGGCAATTTTGCGCTCGGAATAGATTATTTTTGCGGGGAAGCGGGAAACGTTACGGTTATTCAATTTCAACCCTACAATTTAAATATTATGACACGCGGTTTTATGAGTTTTCGTCAGATGTTCATTTCATGTAATTTCCTTAATCACATTGCTAAAATGGCAGGTATTACGACGATTTCATAGGAGATCTACAGTTAAATTATATAAGTAGGTACTTGCATGCCTGTCCTACTTCATACGAAATCCGAATATATTCCCTAACGTAAACTACTTACTTACTCTTCATTTATAAATGACATTATAATTACCTCCTTATTAAATGTATACTTATATTATTTCCATATTAACTGCACATTTATATGTTGTCTATTACCTATTTTAACTGTGCAAAACTTTCGTACGTAGAAGAATTTTAACTTACAGTCTTTATAATAATATATATTTAGCATTTGATATAAAGAAAATTTCGTTTTGACATGAGCATTGGACGCAATCGTGCGTGAAATGGCTTTCCATCCTTTTACAAGAAAACCCAATGCGAGATTTGACTGACAAGAATTTCTAGGTATATGTAGTGAGTACTGTTTTGTTGAATAGATAACTTCAAAAAAATATAGGCAGATCATTGTGAGAAGAACGTCCAGTCCAGTTTCATGTTTAAACTGTACGTACATAGGTACCTTCTACTCCTTAGATGTAAATAAACATCTCGAATTTTGGACGCTTAGTGCTTTCCTTGGTTTATATGGTTAGATCTCACTGGATTTTTATGTTGTGTGTTTATAGTTACGTAGGTATTGTATGAGCTTCTTTTAAATACAATGGGGTAAGATGAACTCGTTTTTATGTGATAATTCTCAGCACTTTGTTCGTAAAAGCCAGCAAAGGGATAACTTTTTGTCTTTCCTCATTCAAATAGGTAACCATTTCATCTTACATCAACACTGTTAAATACTATGAATTTAATTACATTTCAAATAACCGTGACTAAGATATTAATTTTACCTTGGCCCAGTGCTTTAAATCTATAGTTAACATATTAGTAGAGGTCCAAATGGAAAAAATTGTGCGCTGTGAGTTACAGTTTTGTAATTTTTACCAGAGATAGAGGGTGTAAAAATAAATATTTTTAGATGTGGAGGGAAAACCAATTCCCCCCCTGAACGAGGGGGGAGGGGGGTGAAAGTGCAAACGGAAGGGTAATGTTTAAAACAAATTTGTCTAATATTTAGGCCTACTTTTCATCGTTTGGTATCATTTTCATATAAAACAGACACGGGGAATTCATTTTGGATAATAAACATGAGGATTTTCATACAAAAAAAAATAATTATTGGTATAAAGGTAAAATAATTACCGTTTTTATTTTGATTGTTGCGTTATATAAGTATTACCAACTAAATATATGAAAATAAAAAAAATACTACAAGATAGCATATTTATTGTAGTTTTTAAAAATATATATTTTTTGGAACTTTCCATGCAAAAATAAGTTGTAAAAAAATTGCACCTGTCGCGTACCTCGAATAAAAAAGGGACGTTGCTCTGACTTATTGTTGACAGTACGTTTCTACTGCGGGAATTTAGCGATTTTGCGTAAACAAAATACTCCATAATGTCTGTTAGGGCAAATTGCATCAACCTGGGTTAACCAAGCACCCCGGGTTAAACGTTTATGTCACATGGAATTTGATAATTGATAAACTTATGAAGTAAGTGACTGACCCGGCACTATACAGAGGATATCCGAGTCATCCGAGACATCAGCCTATGTGATATTAGAATGGCTCTTGAACAGCTCAAAAATAACAGGGCATCTGGGGAAGACGGAATTATAGCTGAGCATCTAAAGCCAGGTGGTAAACCAATCCTTATGGCCCTTCAGAAGTTGTTCAACTCCGGAAGGGAGAACGCCTTAGGCATGGAACAGAAGAGTGGTGGTACTGTTCTTGAAAAAAAGGTGACAACGCTTTATTGAAGAACTACCGATCCATCTCACTTCCGAGCCATATTTATAAGATGTTTTCAAGAGTCATTACGAATCGTCTTGCACGCAGGCTTGATGACTTCCAGCCTCCCGAAGAAGCCGGTTTCCGAATTGGCGTTTCGTAAATGTTATACAGAAGACCGAGGAATAGGTATAACCTGCCCCTCTGTTTAGCGTTTGTGGACTACGATAAGGGGGGTTTCCATGACGTACTAATGCTGACGTGCTAATTTAGGTCGAGAGAAAGGGACAAGGCTATACGAGTCGTGTATCACTGCCCCTTTCCCAGAATCTAAACTGAATCGCATTAGTACGTCATGGTAAGGCGTCAAGGCCTTCGATTTGAAACTCTGGGCGTACTGCAGTCTCTTTAACGATACCAAGTAGACTACCGCTATTTCGAAATGTTGAGGTGTTTGTACAAAAGCGCCACTATGTCAATCCGACTCCAAGACCAGAGCTTGAAGCATATTATACTGCAACGGGGAGTCAGGCAAGGAGGTGTCATCTCCCCTAATCTGTTTACCGCTACACTAAAAGATGTCTTTAAGACTGGACTGGAAAAGGTGAGTATCAACATAAACAGCGAGTACCTCACTCACCTTCGATTCGCTGATGATACGGTGGTCTTGGCTGAGACCTTGGAAGATTTCAGTACGATGCTCGCTGACCTCAGTAGCGCCTTCGAGCGAGTTCGTCTTAGGATGAACATGGATAAGACGAAAACTCCCGTTACAATCGGAGACTAAACTCGAAGGTGTAGACGACTATAATATACCTAGAACAAGCTACCCAGTTAGGTACGTTAGGTCCAACTTTGAGTAAGAGGTCAATCATCGAATCCGACTAGGTTGGGCAGCGTTTGGGAAGCTACGACACATCTTTTCGTCCAATATTCCGCAGTTCTTGAAGACAAAAGTTTTTGATCGGTGTGGCAACACACACTGATCAAAGATTTAAAAGAGTGATGACATACGGTACTGAAACGTTGTCGCTTAGAATGGGCCTCATAAGAAAGCTTAAAGTCACCCACAGGGCAATGGTGGGAGTCTCTCTGCGAGGTCGTATTAGAAATGAGACGATCCGCAGCAGAACCAAAGTATAGCTCCATAGTTCTCCGAATCACTAATTTAAATTGCAGTGCGCGGGGCACATTGCACGTAGAACCGATGGCCAATGCGGCGGCCTCGCAGGTGGAATGCACAGCGTGGGTAGGCCCCCCACAAGTTGGACACTTTGGACAGTGAAGGTCTCAGGAGTCCGCTGGATGCGAGTGGCGCAGGACCGGTCATTGTGGCAATCTTTGGGGGAGGCCTATGTTCAGCAGTGGACGTATTATTTCGCCTGATATGGTAATAATGATGATTTATGAAGTAAACGTTTAACAATTGATTGTCAAATTCCATATGATACGAGTATAAACTTTTAACGCGTGTGAACTGGGTTAGTTGTTTAGTCCCGGTTAGTGAAAATTACCTTTATTGTCTTTGGTAATGAGATCATTACGTAATGACACTTGTAAAAATGATTTTGATTACTCATTCCGATTCATATGATCAGATACTATACCTATATCATACATGTGATTAGATAGACCAGATATATATATACGCGGTATACAATAATCGATAAAATCTGATCAAATAAAATTCTTAATAATCTTAGGTTTTGTAAAAAAGAAGATCAGAAAATATTCAATTTACTTTCATGACAATAAATATTTACAATTGTAATATGAACAATAATATGCTAGTACAAAAATATGTATAATCTATGAGCAGTTGCCGGCACAAAAGTCTCTTTTTGAGATTACGCGCAGATTTTTGTTGGAGGTATGCGTCAGGTAAAGCCTAACAACTTACTATTTGACCCTCGCCATGTTGCGGATTTTCAGTGACACTAATTTATTTTACTGGCAATGATTACTGTTTGACATCAGGCGTTGAATGTCATCGAATGTCACCGATGTAAACAAAAAGAAAATATATCGTGACTTAAACGATTTTATCATAAAAATGCCGAAAAAGATACCAATAGAAGCAAGAAAAATCGTCTTAAATACGATAAAATATTTAAACCAAAGAAAGGACGAAGGATTGAATAGTATTCCATTGGTAATTGTTTTGCAATTGGTTACTGACAGGACCGGTACTGACACTTTATAGTGCGGTTGTATTTGAATTGGTTAGTTGTTATAATTAAACTTAATAGATTTTATTTTCTCATTTAAGGTGTATGTAGATCGACGATCAAAAATATTTCTAAAAATAAAGAAGCGACTTTGCCAACTGTACTAAATAAAGCCCCACGCAAAAAGAAAATTAATATAGATGAATTCGATAAAATATAAATGTGGATTATATGTGACCATGTTAAAACAAATTTAAGACGGTTATAGGAATAAAGGTCCTATAATCGTATCACAGACCGAACGATTTATAATCGAGATTGATGGTCCTGAAAGCGACACAACATCTGACGAAGATCAAACTTCATCAGAGTCAGAATATCAAGAATACATAAATATTGAGTATTTGGAATCGGATTTTTGACGAATGACATGAAACATGATATTTTTTGGTATTAAAAATATCAACATGAAGCCAATACACACCATGCTGACTATACATGACGTATGCACATTATTGCCATAGGTAAACTGTTTGTAGCGACACTGTGTCAGGGTCAAATAGAAAGTTGTTAGGCTATAAATTTTTTTTTCAGTGAATTTTTGTATGAAAGACTACAAAATGTGTATATTTTTAAAAACTGCAATAAATATGCTATCTTACACATTTTTTTAAGTTGGTTAAGTTTGTTTTTAGGGTTCCGTAGCCAAAATGGCAAAAACGGAACCCTTATAGATTCGTCATGTCCGTCTGTCCGTCTGTCCGTCTGTCACAGCCGATTTACTCGGAAACTATAAATGCTACAGTAACGAAATTTGGTAAGGATATGTGTTGTATGACGCTTAAATTGAAATAAAAACGGTAACTTTTTTACTTTTACTCCAAAAAATCTACATTTGTATATGAAATTGCTCATGTTTATGATAAAAAATGGATTTTCCAGGTCCGTTTTACACGAAAATGATACCAAACAATGCATAGTAGGCCTTATTAATTAGTAAAAAAATATTAAACGCAACTCTTCCGCATGCACATTCACCCCCCTCCCCCCGCGCTCAGGGGGGGAATTGGTTTTCCCTCCACATTTAAAAACAACTATTTTGAGACCCTCTAGCTCTGGTTAAAAGTTAAAATTACAAAACTGTAACTCGCAGCGCACAATTTTTCTCAACTTTGTATGGACCGTGACCCTTACTATATCATTTTGTATTGTTCCATAGTTTTGCTTAGAAAATAAAATAAAAAAACTCACTGTGTAGAAACTTAACTTAGTAACTAGGTATGAAGGTTATTTTGGTTTCAGCTTACTGGGGCTAAGTCTACTGAAAATAAGTATTCTAGAATTTCTAGAAGGAGCGGCTTCAGCTAGAAATAGTATTTACTCTCAAGACAGCAAACATTGTTCCTGTCAAATTACAGTGGAGGTTCGAAGCTCGATTTAGCCTTACGACAGGCTCCTTGCATTATCCTTGCCTGAAAAGCTGAAATATTCAAAGCTGACAAAAATATCATGAGATCTTTTTGTCTGATACAAGAGAACAAGACATTTTTATTAAAACTCGAAATCTTCTCACTTTGTCAGCCTCCGTAGCGTAGTTGGTAGTGACCCTGCCTACGAAGCTGGAGGTTCCGGGTTCGAATCCCGGCGAGGGCAATATTTGTGTATTCATTTATTACAAATATTTGTTCCTTGGTTGTGGCTGTGTTTGTCTATTACATATATCGTCGCTTAGTACCCACATCACAAGCCTTAAGCTAAGTTCACATTTGTCTGTCGTGTCGTGTTATGATGCTCTCTGTCGTGATGGCTACCGTTCACATTTATATGACGTGCTATGATGCATTCTGACGCAATTTTATATCAGTTCGTTCTCAGCACTCGGACAGCTCACACGTTCGCAATGTTCTTTCAAGAATCATCCTATTCTGATTCCGATTTTGAAGATGAATTGCATTTATTGGCGCTGGCTACGCTTCTTAGAAAAGACAGAAAGATAAGGAGGTACTGGATTCATCCAGTAAATAGAAAGAGAGAAACTAAAGGCGAGTTTCAATGTCTCGTAAAGAAGCATACAGACAAAAACTCACAAGCCTATTGGTACAAAAAAAAGACTTGATAGGTATATGTTTAATAAAAGGTTATTATTTAAAAAAATGTGAATTATTTTCCTCTGAAAATTGTGCATAAGCACACACGACACTGGCGCGTTCACACTGCTGTGCCGTGTCGCTTCCCCGCCCCCCGTACCTCACCCGGTCTGACGTGGACCGGGATCGCTCGTGACGCGACACAACACACGCCGTCACAACACAGCGCATCAGATAAATGTGAATGCAACGATATTAAATACTTGAAACCGATACCGTTCTGATGCGTCACAACACAACACAACAGACAAATATAAACGCGGCTTTAATTGAGTTTACCGTGGGACTAAGTCGATTTGTGTAAGAGGTACTTATTTATTCTCACTATAAGACGGTAACGGGTATTAGGTACCTCCATGTGTGTATATTTTTTGAATATTTTGGAATCTAGAAGCCGATCCGCTTGCAGTCCGGCCGTGCTTACAAATGCCTTAACTCACACATTTGGTGGGAAATGCTTTGACATATTGTTAAGTATCTACTAAAATGTAATTATCATAATAATTAATAATTAACTGGTTGGTATTTCTCATATGAGTTGTCACAGCCATCTACCTACAGAAAGTTAACGTTACCTAAAATAATTTTTTCATATTTCTATAGGTATACTAAACAGCTCGACGGCTGCTACTTTTAAAAATGACTAGTTATAAAAAAATTGTATTTCCAGGAAATTCTTAACTCCTGAACATGGTCGTGACGTGACATATCTATTAATTTGATATTTGAGAAATACCCAGTATCAAAACTGTTGGAGTCCATCTTAGTTTCTTTGTGAGGGCCCCATATTTAAGATCCCGGACATAGTAACATGAAATCACACCTATATTTAATTTACTGGTAGTCTTAAGCCTGTCTTTAGAATGAATGTCGTCCTGGGACACTGATTAAAATGCACAGGGTGTAGTTCCAATCGGTAAACGAGACCATGTGTGTCGGAAGCTCAGAAAAGTGCAAGAGATATGACTATGATCATAAATAATTCCTTATCTAATTAATGGAGATGGAAAGAGACTTCCACTTGTATTACAATTACAAGTTACAAGCTTTTGATAAATAGGCCCCTGAGGCCCGTTTCTCAAAAACTTGTAAATTGTAATACAAGTGGAAGTCTCTTTTTAACATCATTAATAAGATAAGGACTTCCGCTTGTATTACAAGTTACAGCTTTGGAGTAATAGGACCCTGAAGATCAAAGCCTCGAGGGCAACTGACACTCTTTTAATTACTACGTAATTCTATGGTAGGTATATTGATTTTTTGTAATTTATTGAAAATATGTATCAAATTCATCTGTAAACAACCAGTACCTAATGTAGGGGATTGTTAGTTATTTATAAAACCTCTACAGTACAGAATTACAGACTAATATGTAGCATTCTCGAGTTGCAGACTTTTATAAGTGACCGCTTAACGTCAAGTAGCGAGATGGTATACAATTTGAGAGTAGGTATCTATAGGATCGTAATAATTTAGTTTGGACAGCTTCCCCGCCGTCCCGCAGTTACGTTCAAAATGAAGTCGCTATCTTAAAATGTATACTTGTCGTGGATAATGAAGATAATAGTAACAGCAAGGATGGGATTGCTTACTGCATCTGCTCACGTTATTTGTTATTGATATTAACGATAAACGGGATTAACCATTTACAGCCAAATTGTAACTAAAGAAATAATGCTAATATAAAGATGACCTTTTAAATGAACTGACATCAAAAATACGAGTAAATCATGTCGTACGCCATCATTTATAGGTGTAGCACAATTTTAGAAAGACACGTCGTATAAAGTTTTTGCCTTTCTGGCGGGCAAAAGCTAAAGTAACACTGGTTTTCCGACGATTTGGTCCCTGTGTTCGCGTCTTTATTGGAATATATAGCCAGTTGACAATAGACGCTGTTCCGGATCAAACGGTTTTTGTTCTTCGCGTTTAATTTGAACGACAATGTGGACGGGGGATTTTCAATCTAAAACATTTTTGTCCTTTCCCTTCTCGAAGATGGGCTATAATTTTAGAAATGTTTGCATGAATGAAAATGATAATTGAAAACATTTTTGCATGTCTTAAATTAGAATATTATACTCGTGTATACGTCATATGTATGCTGCCACATGTATATTTCCGTCAAATTAACAGCAATCATGTAGGTCAGCTTCCATACACTGTAGGGCTAGAAGCCACAAAATTCAGGGGTCATACAGATTTTTTTATATGAGTTACCTCACAATTTTTTCCTGGACATATGAAGGTTAAGGGCTCTAGAGCCCTAATTTTCTTCTTGGTCGGATACATGCCGGCTTGTGGTTTCTTTTGGCTTCTGCTTCTTAAGAATTATGTGGTCAAAACCTAATTTGTATGTCCCAGAACCGTTAGCATTCGCAATATCCACAGGAAAGACGCCCGTTTTCGCATGACCCGTAAGTACCAGTTAGTGTGGCCTAAAATTAGGCAAGTGGTTCTATTCAATTCCATTCAGGTAATAAATTCTTACAGTCAAATTATTTTCAGCGATGTTATATGAAAATTAGCCACAACGGAACTGTTTAAAAATACAGGCACGATGAAAATACGAAGTAGACAAAGTCGGAGTGCCCGCGAGAGTAGTTCCTGTCACGTTTAGTCTCTCCCAGTCTCAGGAGGGTCGTCTGAGATCGCGCAGCACTAATTGTCAGACGTTCTGTGCTAACTCCATTCGCATAACGAATATGGGTGAGTTGGAAGTTCAGACCGACCTGTATAAAATAGAAACTTTGGCTGTCGTTGATTGTAATAGCACAACTAATCATTGCGACAAAATTTTACCGATTTCGAACAAACAGCATGATGGAAAGCAGAACAAAGAAACAAGTGATCCTGCCGTGCGACGAAAAAAGTAAGTCAACGAACCTGAAAATAATATTTAAATATTTATCAAACGGATTACTCACGTAATTTTAGTTGATAATTGCTCGACATATTTCGAAATGGATCGAAACATGTCGAGCAATTATCGACTAAAATTACGTGAGTAACCCATTTGAATAAATATTTAAATATGTTTGAGTCTCACGTTAAGGTGCATTCAGACCAAACGAACATTCGCTATTCTAACTCCCCACTCTACGAAATTCGATCGTTACACAAAACGTGATTGGTTGATTTCGTATTTTTCGGGGGATAGAACAGCGAATGCTCTTTTGGTTTGAATGCACCTTCAGGTAGTTGCACCTTTAGGACTAAGTAATTTCCTATTAAATTTAAGACTTACGGCGAAAGACTTTGTTATAGTCCTGATGGCTACTTGTTAAACGACATCAAAATACCTATAAAAATCTGCTTGCGGATCTCGGTTGTTTTGCACCTACTCCATCACCGTAACACAGGGTCTGGCAAATCACATTGATCAATTCGATCATACATATAGGTTACCTACGTTACCTTTTCGGATTTCTTTTATCTCAAGTACAAGCCCAGCCAACACCAACATTTTTGCTTTGTGTCTCCGATAAAAAAATAATTTCGGAGATGTTTGTACGCAACCCCGGTTCAGTGACAAGAAGGCTCATAACTAACTCAAAATAACAATGTTTATGTTATTGACATTACGACTATCGTCCAGAATTGACTAATTTAGTAAAATGTTAAAATTTAAACTATTACGTTGTTCACTTATTTCTCCTTTGACAGTTAGGAATGCCAAAATGTACCTATTGTTGCCACGGGCATGTGGCGCTGTCGTCACGTACGGTCCCAAGTCCCAATACTTGACATTGATAGTGATACGTCGATCGAAGAAGATCAAAGATCAACAGAAGATCAATTGTCTACAGTTCACACACGCGCTGCACGCACCATTGCGCGTAGAAAGTTCTGGCATCTATTTGGTAGACATTCAAGACATTGACACTTCGCGTCACAAAACACGTGCTTGCTGTAATGTCTCCTGTAGTTAACGCGCGCGCCCTATATTACAGATCGAGATATTTGTATGAAACACGGAATACTATCATTATAGTTCCAGTTCTGTGGCACGAACACGTTTGTCACTGGCTCTCGCGAGTCCTTCGGGAAGCACTGTGCCACTCCGTTTCCCCTCGACGAAGAATCGGTCAATATTTGTTTTACCGTTTATCTTGAATTAAAGATGAATGAATTTTAAAATAAAGATGAACATTCTTGGACTATTTATGCTGCGTTTTTAACGTTAATTAGACAGAGGCAGAGACTGCTATAAAGTGGGGATGAAATACTTTGATTAAAATAAGAGTGTTATATTCTGTCTTTATATCATTATCTTACACGTATAAAACAAATGTCTGATCAAGTAAACAATATACAATATGTATTATTTCTACAAATTTTGCATCTCCAATCATTTTAAACGATCCAGGATTAGGCCAGGGTCAGGGTTAACCATGGATTGTGTAAGTGGGTCTTAATTAATTATCAGGCAAAGTATTTTAGTACTATTTTCTTACAGTGTTCAAACATGTTTTGGTTAGAACATTATTAAAATTTATTACCTACTTACCATATTTGTATTTGAAGCCTTTTTCCTTTTACCCACTAAAAATTATAGGTATGTGTATGTATACCCATTCTAAACAGTCCCTCTGTGTGAATTTATTGTACGAACTCTTCTCAAAAAGTTAACATATTATATTTTAAGTTTCAATGGACTAACTGAAACATCCATTTGGCTACATAAGGACCTTGCAGCTCTTAGAATCTTAGTCAAACTTGTATTGGATATACGCATCTCTAAGGGAATATTTTGAACTAGTTGTTAGTTGCTAAAGCCATTGTGCTGCCTAAAGTTACAATAGGAAATAAGCCGTTTAGGTGCATAGCCGTAACTAGAAAATTTACTCCACGTTACCACATAATAGGAGAGCGTCGTCTGTAATATCTAATATAATTATCTTATAAGAACGAAGACGATAAGATGAAAATCATATTTGGTAATTACCTAGTAGTTAATACATATACATTGTTATAGAGACTTTTTTAAAAGATTCTATTTGTTCTAAAGTTAGCTATAGAAAAAAAATGGTATTTATTCAGTCATAAATATAACAATTTAGTGATTATTGTCTACGTTATGTACGCGTTATGTTTCAATCACGGTCACTCTTGTATGCCTATTTTAAGTAGGTATAGGTGCGGCAAAGGAAAGTGAGTTTTTCATGATAGAAAACAATAATATCGATTCCTGGCAGCTTTCATACTGTCGAATATGAATATGGTATTAACATATTACTTAAATCGAATTCCCAGGATATGGTTTAATCCCGGATACTGCAAACTGCTTATGTACCTATATACCTACTTCCAGTTCATTTTACAGCATTAAACGAGCAACAATAACGTTAACAACTTTCTCGGCTTTTAAACAATGAAAATTTATAACTTTTCGCTGCAATTCGCCGATCTGGGGCAGATAGTTTGCAATATTTATTGTTGATGGAGCAATCTCTATATAGATGCCAGTGCTAATTGGGGCACGAGCATTCCTGGAAATTTGATTTCCGTTCGCTGCTCGCGCGGCCGCTGCACTCTCATTGAGTAGTAGGCAGTACCTAGGTCTAGGTAGGTCAATACCTACCTGCAGCAATCTGCACAGCTATGAGCTGGGTGCGCGTGTGACTACCCAGAGAAGAGCGTAGATACATGTACGCACGTAACAACTTGCGCTGGATTTTGGCTTAGAGACTGTGATTTTATGACAGTTAGGTTCGAGTATTTTTATTCATTAGGTTAGGCACTACTCGCGAAATGCTTTGGAGAGTCTAATAGAAAACTGAACCAGTTTTCCGTTTAGTAGATAACGATATGAAATATAATGAGAAAAAAAACTGTTCCATTTCTGCTACCACATGCATCGCATGTTAAATAGTTGTAATCCCAGTAAATAAGTTAAGAAATGTGTCGAGGGTGATATCGTCCTCATCAATCTTGTGCTGGACGGAAGTCATCAGTAAATGGATCGCAGCCGCTATGGGGAGATTATGGCGGACATGGGAACTAAAGTTTTATACGACGCCTATACATACAATTCTTAGATAATATTTACGAAAGAATTGAAGCAGGTTTTAATTCAATTATTTACATCAACTCCAACTCAAAATGTCCAAAATTGTTAGACATGTTTCGATTTGTCCAGAGCATTAGGAGGAGGGTTTGATTTAAAACCTATGCTCCCTATCCTACATACAGTATATACCTCAGTATTCGTAGTACTTACTTGTTTCCGTGACTGAAATAGAAATGAGGTCCGTTTTTGGGTCATCTCGGGACGGAAATGACGCTGCTGAAATTTTTATCCTCAGATATATTTTAGAGTCGGGATGAAGGGATAATGTGTCGACGTCGTCGGCCGATGCAAATAGCCCCGTCAACCCTACGATTTGACCCGCGCTTCACCATCAGGAGGCCTCCATGAAATTGCAGCCTAAAATAACATTAGTATTCAGAATTTATTAAAAAATTCAGTGCCTGCCAGGTGACCTACTTTCAATATATCTGCGCTACATCACGAAGTATTAATTAACGAGTTGTTTATTTACACACATTCAATAAAAGCGCACAGAATCAATCGTAAATAATGAAATGATGTAAATATGCTCGCAATCATTTTGGTAACGGTCATTTCATTTGCATTACGACTCGCAATTCCTATCAACGAGAAGCGCTGTTGACTACATTCTGCTGAAGCTAAAGGCATCATTTTTGTTTTTCATACTTCGGAAATGCGACAGTCAGCATGTTATTATAACATGTGTAGTGCCAGACTAGCGACAACGTCGACAAAATTTTATCTGCCAAAGGAATTCCAATTAATGTCGAAAACTCGTTGGAGTGGATCATATTTTTACTGCGCTACACGTTATTTGTTGGAGACATTATACTTAACAGCTCAGCATTGGATACATTCTCTCGAGCTTGTCTACATAAATGTTTACTTACGAACATACTTGGGAACTTACTCTTGATTGGGTGGCTCTTTTACTGAAATTCGTTTTGACTTCGGTTTTCATCAAACTTACACTCAAACTTTTGTTCGTATTACACTTATAAGATCGATCATTTTTAATAAATTACCGATTCGATAACATAAAAGATAATAGCGATTATGTGTATGTATACTCTTAAGCACAGATTATACTAGAATTGCTGGGTCGCGTTTTATAAAGTTACAATTTACAATTTCGCTGTTTGCCTCTCTAACGCACGCACATATTGGCTAGAAAGAGAGGCAAACAGCGAAATTGTAGATTGTAACTTTATAAAACGCGACCCAGGAGGACGAGTAGTGAAAATCATATCATAATATAATTAGGTATTGAGCTAATTTATAGGTACTAGGTACTCGTCGACCGGTGACTTTATCAAGATGGAACCTGAAATGGCAATAAAAAAAATATGCTGAGGAACACGAACGACACTAAAATGTCGGGATTTCGTTGATTCGCAGGAATTTAGTTTGGCAGTTCGCGCAATCTGTGACTAACTGGACGCCGGCAATTCCTGTAATTTAATAAACACTTCCCTAATCGAGAGCTGCGACAAATGCCGTTGGGACGAAAAATAACGTTAAAAGTCAGCTTTCAGTCCTCGACTGCAGCTCTCCATTCGAAATTCTCACAGAATTGATTTACTTAGCTACAAAACGGAGCTGACCCGCGTCGACTTGGGGTTATTAAATTAAATAACTGTTTATGACATTCGGAACTTAAGCCAATTACGGTCAACTAGACGAAGGGAGTTGTTAATGTGAAATAAATAGGAAATAATAAAATATGATTAGCCTTGGTTTAATCAAAAATTTTATAGGTACCTATGAACAGTCATATCTCAAAGTTATTAAACTTATTAACATCTGTATAAAATAAAACCGTATAGTTAAGTGTACAAACAATAGAAGGACAGTTTCTTTTGATATACGTACCTACTTGTCTTTTGATACAATCAAGATATTTGATACTTGTATTTGGCTGAAGACTTTTTGGATCGGATTGACGTTATATCTGTAAGGAGGTCAAAAAACCGATTCATCATAGGGAGAAAGACGTTTACAGCCGATAGCAACTGATTTGCTTCAAATCAAATGCGAATCCGATATTTACGTATTGTAATATCGAAGAAATGGGAAATGGGAACGCATTTTTATGTTCCTATGGGGACGATCTTCGGTTCGGACCGGATATTGGCCATATCCTCTTGGCTTAATATTCTAATTGGCTATGTTGTAACCGATATAAAAATAAATAAGACACTGTACATATTGAGTGGTTATGTGGCTGAAGTACTTAATGTTTTTCTGTCTGTTCCTTAAGTCCTGTATTTTAATAAATAAATAACTTAAAACATATTTTTCTTTTTATATTCATTCCACTTATCAGTTCCTTATTGTTTCAAAATATGATACTACTAATGTATGATACCAGCATTTAGTAGTTTAGCCCAGTTTTGCTTAGGAAATATTTATAGATAAATATGTAGATCTGCTGCCGATCGTTTAATCCACTAGATCATGTCATGTAATTCCGTCGTGTCATACGATTATTATCATAACTATAAATGCCGCTACTGTCGCTAGGCTGAGCTATGCGTCAAACGGTCGAATCATAAAATGGTGTAATTATATGATATTGGTGAGAAGCAGCATCACGTTCCGATTAATAAAGTCAGTCTCTCACTTTTAATATAAAAACAGGCAACACATTAGGATGTGCCAATAGTTCTTTACCTGATAGCACCTGGATCTCAGAGTATCTACATTAGCATTTATGATAAATTTACCTAATATTACAAAAAGGTTAAGCCTTGAAAAACATCTTGTGTCGCGTACGAAATGAAAAACTTTAAATGCTTAAATTCCTAACTAGGTATAAGAATAGAGTGCTTTCTCACTTCGTTGTTTAGCTCCAGCTTTATCGTGGAGGTATCAGCCCGCGACAGCTCTGTGCGCGTTCGATAAGCCGCTGTGCCGTCTCCGTATTGTCTGAAATTCAGCATTGTCGCGTGAAAACCAAACAATCTGAACTGTGAAATATAATACCAATTTGATTTCAAAATCAGAACGCAGAGCTTGCTCTTATCTAACTGCGTTTATGATCGAGCGAACAAGCACATCCTATTTGATTTCATTATTATTTTGATACGTCTAATACATGATCTTCGAATAAGTTTCACAGTTAAACTACATTCTAGGCGTGTCACTGATATTCGCGACCTCGTTGCCAAAATTGGTAGAGTTTAGCGAAATATATTAACTGTTACGTAACTTTGAACGTAATCGTCCCAATATAATGTGCATTGTTCGTACCGAATGTATTCGGGTTAAATGCCTTCACGCATGCTCAAACCTCGTTGCCGCTTTTATTACAAATTATCCTCAGCTTCCTTACTATTTGGGCGGTGTTACAAAATAACAGTTCATATCATAAAAAGACTTGAAGCGGGCTAAAAGCTTTGAATTAAAGACAGTACAAACAACAGAAACTCGTAAAAACTGCGGGTATTGTATTTCATCAAATTCTACCTGGATAAAGACCTGCAAGCTGCAAGCTAGTCGGATAAATCCAGCGGGATGTAGCCAGTGATGCGTGTGATGCGTGCGTTACGTTATGTTGTACTACGCAAGTTTTTCATCAAATCGGATCTGCGTGCTTCTGGATAATTTTGATATCAATATGGATTTAACGGAATTATTCTACTCGTATTGATAGTTTGTAACTTTGTACCGATATGCGAAAGTTATAAATGTCATATATTATAGTTCATGGGGAAATGTAATGTGAACAAGGCCATCGATTAGTAAAAAGAAAGACAGATAAGAAAGGTGAAGTGTGTTAGTGGCATTATTTATTCACATGACAGCCACTTCAAACGCTTATGATAATAGACCTAACTATCATGGAACGCAAAAATATGTAAATACTTAACACAATATATCTATAAAGTCTAAATGTTATGTAATATTTATTTTTCTTTATTGCAGAAAAGAAAATCTTATCGTACAAAAGGCGGACTTATGCCACAGTCTCTACCAGTCAACCTTAGGGCAAAACAGAAAAGAATGTAGGCGGTGCACGGTGCAACTAGCAAACTAATATACATGTGACATAGGGCCTCATAGGCACCTTAATAATAAATAAATAATAAATAAATAAATAAATAAATATCTTGGGACATCTTACACAAATCGACCTAGTCCCACGGTAAGCTCAATTAAGGCTTGTGATGTGGGTACCAGGCGACGATATATATAATAGATAGATACATAAAGATACTTAAATACATAGACAGCCATGACCAAGGAACAAACATTTGTGATAAATAAATACACAAAGAATGCCCTCGCCGGGATTCGAACCCGGAACCTCCAGCTTCGTAGGCAGGGTCACTACCAACTAGGCTACGGAGGCTGACAAATGTTAATAGTGTGTCTTATTTCGAAATAGGTAGGTACGTGATTTTTGAACATTTCTCGAAGTCTTCGAACTCGTCAAGACTATCAAAATATTGAATTAATGTCGTGATCTGATCTAGTCAATCAGTAACACGATCCATTCATTACGCGACGTCATTGACGGAGACAGCGACCGTAATGGCGACGGCATAATTGTAATAGTCCACGACATTATTGCCATAATGACCGATCGTTAATCTATGTTTGCGTTCACATTGTTGGCATCTAATAAACATAATATTGTCGATTATTGAGAGTTAATTGTATTGTGAATTCATAATTAATTAGTGATTTTGATGTAGGTATGTATCAATCTAAAATGGGAAAATGCAGTGCTCTCGGCGCCGAATATGATTTCATTCCTTTCGGCGTCGAACTTTGTTTGATCCTAGCCTTCTGAGTCTCTTCAAGAGTTATCTAAGAGACGCAGAGAGGTTTAGGGAGACCCAAGAGGTGGGAGCTTCCTCACTCAACGCATTTGCTTAGCAATCCAGCAAGGAAATACTCCCAGCATCCTGGGTACTCATACTATGCCGCAGGGGCCTGTTTTTAGATTTTATTTAGTTTTATTTTACTTGTTACGTAGTTTTAGTGTATTTAAAATGTTATTTATCTTGAAAGTTGTTTTAAACGAAGTGTTTTTCGACATTTTCCCCAGATAGTAAAATAAATATGTACCTACCATGATATTGGTACATAAGTTCAGCGTATTTACAAGGGAAAATTAATAGTTATTTGTTATACAAGGGTGCAAAGTTGTATTTTACCCGCGAGTATGAAATTGAAACACGAGCAAGCGAAAGGATTCTATAGTTGAACCACGAGCGAAGCTAGTGGTTCTAAAATAGAATCCAGAGCAGCGAGTGTTTTAACATACGAGAAGTAAAATACATTTGCACCCGTGTGTAACACAAAACTTTTCCCCTCACTATAGCGAGGAAACTCAAAAAAGGTAATTATTTGTTCACATTACAATCATCATCGGGTTAGTGATAATAATTTTCCAAATGCATCATGTATTTAATGCAAGATTTTGTCGCAGTAAACTTAGCACGAAAAAGTAAACGCAGCACGATTTTAACACATTCCTGTAGTTGCACACCAAACACCAACGCCAATGCATTATTAAATCATTCTCATTCATTATTTTTACAACATTATAACAGAACACCCTGAAAGTTGTTTAGTTTACTATTTTTATGCGTGTTCGAGTCTGTAAATAAAGATTATAACCTATAATATTCTTTGACAATGTTGACGTTGACATTTTCTGCGTTTTGTGATTGCATCTAGTCATCTTATCATCATTCACTAAAACAATTGTTACTTATGGAATTTTAGGATTTATATGTTAAAATCATCATATTATATAAAAATTTGTATTTTACACTAAATTCTCAAACAAATTATTTAATTATCATTAATATGGAACAATTTCCATGAGAATTTTACGTTTTGTTATTCCAAAACAAAGGTCATTACTTTGCCACACAAGTGAATAATATGCGTTTTTACACGTTCGTATTAAAGGATAAACGAGCACTTTACGAGCTAGTGAGGGGAAAAGGTACTTTTCTCTACTTATACTACAAAAGGATTTTACTTGGTAAAATTGAAAATTTCACGCGTATAAATGCGCGTGATTTGTATTATGTATGCATTACGTTTTTTATCAGAATAGAAATTTGGTAAACAT
Organism: Thaumatotibia leucotreta; assembly: GCA_025490895.1. Classification (NCBI taxonomy): domain Eukaryota; kingdom Metazoa; phylum Arthropoda; class Insecta; order Lepidoptera; family Tortricidae; genus Thaumatotibia; species Thaumatotibia leucotreta. The sequence goes on along the minus strand of JALPQI010001330.1, from coordinate 118,849 downwards.
CAGGAGCAATAGCCGCCGCCAGCCTGTTATTAGATTAGTCTTTCATTACAGCTCCCGCACGTCACGTGCGATGCGAGCAACATTTCATATGAAATCTTACATTTCTGACAACAGATAGCAATATTCAGGAGATATTGTAAATTTCTTACATCGCTTACTTTTAGATAGGTATCTAATAAATTAAATTAATGTAATAATGTGTCAGTGCAAACAGAAAGGTACTTTGTCACGGTGCCGGTATTTAAAATTGACTTTTCACCACACTGCTCGTAAACACGCTGTTCTGTTTGTCCTTCAATTTCAGAGTGCAAAACTGTGTTTTAATCTCTAAAGGTTAAAGTAATTTTTTTTAATCTTCTGGATAGACTAAAGCAATAACTTATACGGCCTCACACTGGCGAAAAACCCCGATTTCCTGGCATAAATTAAATGTGGTTATAATTAGATTGGTACTTCACTATAGTAGTTTATGCAACCGTACGTAATGCCTGATTACGTATAGTTGCATACACTACTTTATCTACACACATATCATAAGTGCTCTAAGATGCGTTCAGAAACAAAGCTTTCTCATACTTGGCTCTCTACTTTTGCGGCAACAGGTTGTTAGTTGCGGTCATAGTTGCATTGAATATGTCCGGCAGAGTGCTCATATCGTTATCCGAGTCACTGCCACTCATTATCAAGTAATTATCAGTATTATCACAAAGTATTCAATTTTTTTCACAATTGTTCACTTGTAGTAGTAAGCCAACAAACAAAAGACAGCTGCTCGGAATGGCAGCGATTTGAATCTCTGTATTTTTTTTTTAAATCATAGACAATCGAGTGATGCCCCTAATCTTGTGTCACTCGATATGAAAATATCGTCCGATTGTAACTGAAAAACATACTGAATTAACTTTTTATGTCGATGACTGGCTGAATATCTATAGATACCAGAATAGACACCTCACTTGAATCTGACAGCTGTTCCAAATTTAAAACTCATAACCTCCGGAAAAATCGTATATAATGTTAACTTTATGTATGTGCCAAGTTCTGATGGTGGGTAATGCTGGTCATTGTCTATTGTTTCTGAACGCGTTTAGAGCACTTAACGATATTTGTGTAGATAAAAGACTTTCCGTTGTGTTTTTAAACACACCTATTTCACTGTTTAAGTAATAATACTAATTATAAATCAAATAAAATTTTTGAAAAAATCATTTATCGCGTTTCTCCACTTAAGAGATCAAATTTTATCTCAGTCATCGCATTCGACGATTTTTTGGGGACTAACGACCTTAAAAGAAACATAAAAGACTTTTAAAATAACAAAATAAAAAGAAAAAAATAAATTTTACCATTATTTACTTTCTTCATAAGATCGAAAACTTTGTTCAAATGTATAGAAAGGTATAGGCAAAATAGATTATATATTGCTGCTTTGATAAACAAGGATATAAACTAATCCACTTTCAAGACAGGAATGCACGAGAAAGTGAACTCTTAGTCCATGACAATATTTTTTATTCACTTATTTTTTGATACAAAGTTAAATCGCGCATTTCATGAAATGGAATGACAACTTTATGTAATATCTTATTAAATACGTAGTCCTTACCTTCAACAATACAATCCATAATAGTTAGGGTACTTTATATTAAAGAATAACAACAATAATCAACATTGAAAATGTACAAAAAATTGATTGCGAATTGCACCGCACAACAAGTCAAACTTTGACTGATCGTTTCATGCATATATGTGTTAGCATTTAAAATTATTTTAAAAGTAATTTGTCATATTGTATGTAATTTATTGCATTTCGGTTGTTATTTGGATCGAAAACGATTACTGTAGGTACCATTGTTATTGGTCATTGCTCGAGTGACATTGACATATCGGCGGGAGATGTCTACTGGTTGACAGTTCGAGTGGCGCCATTTTGGAGTGCAGTCGTTTTCGCGCGTACTGGTTATTTCAAAGATAACTTTTCCGTTAAGATCATTCGAACAATGAACAACCATTTATATACAAATGTAATTACGGTTAAGGAGTGAAATAAACGAATGTAATTACGGTTAAGGAGTGAAATAAAAGCTGGACTCAGTGTTATACGGTTTTATTTGTTATTTAACTCAATTCCCGGAGCGTTACAAAGAAGGATTTAACAAATTCAGAAGCAAGGATCACTAATCGCCCACAAGGTACTGATATTTGATTTTGATATTATTATGACCAGTAAAGATTCCTATAAAATATGAGTAATCGTGAAATATTGTCGAATGATGTGTTCAATTTTCAAAGTTTAACGACCACCGAGTATGTAGTTACTAGAAAATAGAAGCAAAATCTATCAAAATAGATTCAATCAATTTAGTGCTATCAGAACATGAATTTACTTACTGGGTAGCTAAATTGGTATCTAGTCCAAAAAGAAATGCTTGAAATTTGAAACGACAAAATAGTAAACTGTGTATTTGCGTTCTTATCTATTACAACGGTTGATATTAATATAGTTTAAGGAGGGTTACAATTTAAGTATACACGTTTCATCAGGAGTGTTGTATTTTAGTGATTATTGTTTGGTGGCAATTTGGAATAAGCAACCAGTACCTACATCTGTAGTCAGACAGGTGTAGCAATTTGAATTTTGTTTTGGGCATAGTTAAATGTCACAATTTGTGAAATATGGTTTGATGTTTGTGTTGAGTGCACAGGTATTAAAAATACATACATAATTGCGTATTTGGTCGGATTATATATAAACACATAAGAACAAATTAATCTTGAACATGTCATTGTCGTCCTGATTGGTGGTTTTTCAGTGCAATGGATGAGGTACCGCGCTCGAGATCACGTCACCAAAGCGAAATAGATCAAAGCGCAGCGTTCAAGATCACCTCCAGGCGATCTTAGTACAATGGATGAAGGGCGGCGCTCAAGACCTCGGTTGCGCAGTGACCGTCGCCGTGGTGGGCCACTTGGACGAAGCACAGAAACCAGAGGACGGCAACTTCGGACACCGGATCGAGGGCAGTTCAGCGGTGGAGACAGGTCAAGGAGCCGAGCGTCTAGGGAGACCGGTCGAGGTAGACAAGCTTCAATTATTTATGAACGTGGAGATTCTCGGAATATACAGAATCGGAGTCGTAGTAGAGTTCGACGTAGGGCATCACCTGGTAGGCTGACGCGAACACGCGATAGAACAATGAATCGCTATACCTTGGCACGTTATAATCGGTCGTCGCGAAGTCATGAACGGTCTTATAGCCGGTCGCCGGGTGAACGTTATAGAGATCGCCGTCAAAACTTTAGATCACGCAGTAAAATTAGACTTTCAGATAATCGAAGTACCGACAGGGATTTGATTACCAAGTTTGCAAATATCATAGAAAGTATGAGTAGGGTTAGTCACAGTAAAACAAAAAAAGGAGACTTTTTCAAATAATAATATAATCCCTGAATTTGATCCCTCTTTAAAGAATCAAACTGTTGATAAATGGCTCTTAAAGGTAAATGAGAGTGCAAAATTGTATGATTGGACAGAGAGGCAAACCATTCACTACGCATTACCAAAACTTGTTGGAGTTGCTAAGAAATGGTATGAGGGTTTGCCTTCTCTTTTATTAAGTTGGGACGAGTGGCAAAATAAATTAAAGAGTGCGTTCCCGGCAAATGAAAATTTTGGTCAGATGATGTTAGATATGCTTAACAGGCGGGCAAAGTTTGGTGAATCTTTGGAAACGTATTTTTATGATAAGACTAGTTTAATAAATCGATTAGAGGTAGTAACGGGTAGGAGGGCAGTTGAATGCATTGTACATGGCATAGATGACAGGTCGGTACGAATGGGTGCTGAAGCTGCTCAATTTGATGATTGTGATAGATTATTGGCCTATTTGAGAAAAGTGAACATGCAGAAATCTGACCAATCGAACCTCAAGAAAGGGGGTGGTAATATGAAATCTAACGTGCTTAGGACAAATACTTCTAACAAACCACCAATTAGGTGTTACAACTGTAAGGAGGAGGGTCACCCTGTTTCGAAGTGTCCTAAACCAATAAAAAAATGTAATAAATGTTCAGCGGTTGGTCATACGGATTCTGAATGTTTTCGTCAGGTAAAACATTTAAATAATGAAATAAAAAAATCTGTGATGACCATAAAATCACCGTTGGATAAAAACAGAGGTGACAAATATGTTCAGACTGTGTTGATTAACAATAACCCTATCGAAGCTTTTATTGATATGGGAAGTGAGTTAACGTTGATACGCGAGAGTGCGGCTAAGGATATTTTCAAACAATGGGATACCTCAGAATCTCCTAATCCAGAATCCTATGTTAGGTTTTGGAGGGGCATTAGTAAATTCAATTGGATCATGTATAGCAGAGATTAAAATACAAAATGTAGCATCTACGGTCTCATGTGTGGTGGTACCTGACCTGTTTCTCAAACACCCTGTTCTAATTGGTCAAACATTCACCGAACAGCCTCATGTGAAAATCATAAAAACTAGCGATGAATTATTATTCGAGAACTCAACGGAATCTAATATTAAAGCGAAAGTGGAGCTGAAAGTTAGTGAGGCTATCACTGTATATGAGACTGGACTCATCGACGTGTATTGTGATACGGGTTATGATGGGATGATTTACATAAGTGGAGGTTATCGGGGACAAACAGGTAAAGAATATTTCTTGAGAGAAGGCGTCTATGAGTTAGTTAAAGGGAAAGGCGTTATTATCATAGAACCTGTGTCAAAGCAATTACACTTTGCAATAGATGAATTGATTGTTCGGGCTGAAGTTATTCTCGAATCCTTTGGTATTCATAAAATAAATAAGATTGACAGCAAAAGTGAACCTCTTAAGCCTTTCACTTTATATGAATTAAATGTTGGGAATATATCCCAAGAAGACAAAATCAGATTGCTGGGAATAGTCAACTCTTATCGGGATTGCTTCGCAAGTTGTTTACAGGAATTAGGGTGTACCGGTATAGAGAAAATGAATATCGACCTAAAAGATAATGAACCGGTTGTATACAGGCCATATCGTATGTCTGTAAATGAAAGGCAGGAAGTTCAGGGAATGGTTGATGAATTAGTAGAGACTGGTATAGTTCGCGAATCAAACTCACCGTACGCGAGTCCTATAATCTTGGTTAGGAAAAAGACGGGGGATAAAAGATTATGCATAGATTATAGGCAACTTAATAAGAAGACTGTCAAACAACATTACCCACTACCCTGTATGGAAGATCAACTAAATCGGCTAGCAGACAATAGGTATTATTCGGCACTGGATCTGGCCAGTGGGTACTACCAGATCGAACTAGCTGAGGATGCTAAACCTAAAAGCGCATTTGTTACTCCAGACGGTCAGTGGGAGTTTAATAGAATGCCGTTTGGCTTAGCAAATGCGCCTGCGGTTTTTCAGCGCGCTGTGAATAAAGCTTTAGGGTCTCTTCGATTCAGTGCCGCAGTTGTGTATATGGACGATATTCTCGTTCCCTCTAAGACAGTCGATGAAGGTTTACAGAAATTGGAAGACATTTTGAAAAATGTGAGAGCTTCTAAATTAACATTAAAGTTGACGAAGTGTAAATTTTTTCAAACCTCAATAGATTTCCTAGGTTTTGAGATATGCGTCAATGGTATTAGGCCAGGAATAAAAAAGATTGAAGCCGTTAACAACTTTCCAGTACCCAAAAACGTAGACAATGTTAGGCAGTTCATTGGCTTAGCTAGTTTTTTCCGGAAATTTATAAATAATTTTGCGATCATCGCTAGGCCATTGACAAGTCTTTTAAATAATAACACGCCTTGGGTTTGGGGAGAAACGCAACAGCAGGCTTTTGACCGATTGAAGGAGCAGCTGGTATCTCGACCTATTTTGGCTCTCTATGACCCTTCCCTTTATACAGAATTGCATACTGATGCAAGTAAGATGGGAGTAGGGGGAATATTATTGCAGAGACAAAAAGGAGGTGATCTGAAACCAGTTGCATATTATAGTCGTCAAACTTCACCAGAAGAGCAACATTTTTTCTGCGTATGAACTGGAAACCTTAGCGGTGGTTTCATCTCTAACAAAGTTCAGGACATATCTACTTGGCATGCCTTTTGTGATTGTGACAGACTGTAATTCATTACGGGCGACATTCACTAAAAGGGATATGTTGCCGCGAGTTGCTCGCTGGTGGAGTTTGATACAAGAATTCGATTGTGACATAAAATATAAATCAGGGAAAGGTATGATGCATGTCGATGCTTTGAGCAGAAACCCGGTGTCAGATGATCATGTTAATTTGGATTTTCCCACTGTATTTCAAATAGACGACATTTGGCTTAAAACTGTTCAAATGGATGATAGTGAAGTAAAAAGGATTAAGGATATATTGTCGGATCCGAGTAACAACAATGTAGTTGAAGTTAAGAATAACTATTGTTTGAAAAACAATAACGTGTTTAAGATCACGTCCAATGGACCCAAATGGTTAGTACCCAGAGGTGTGAGATGGCAGATTTTACGAACGTGTCACGATGACATTGGTCATTTCTCGGTCGATAAGACCTTCGAAAAAGTTAGTGAGCATTATTGGTTTCCGAGAATGCGAAAATTTATAAGAAAATATGTTGGTGCCTGCTTCGAATGTGCACTCAGTAAGGCACCTTCGGGAAAAAAATCAGGCTTCCTACACCCAATTCCAAAAATTACTACCCCGTTTCACACACTGCATGCTGACCATTTGGGCCCCTTTAACCCTAGTCGGTCTAAAAATAGGTATCTGTTAGTAATTATAGAAGCGTTTACCAAGTTTATTGTACTAAAAGCAGTAAAAAGCACAAAAGTTACGGTTACCATCAAAATATTAAGAGAATATTTCGGGACATTTGGTTTACCTACTCGACTTATAACCGACAGATACTCTTCATTCACTGGCAAAAAGTTAAAAACGTTTTTAAAAGACTTAGGCGTACACCACATAATGAATGCGGTTGCCACTCCACGTGCAAATGGGCAGGTGGAGCGGTACAACCGAACCATACTTGATTCACTTACTGCCATGAACCATGGCCGAAGTGAGGAGTTATGGGATGACAAAGTAATAGACGTACAATGGGGTCTAAATAATACGGTCAATAAAGGGACTGGTAAAACTCCGGCAGAAGTTCTGTTTGGCTTAAAATTAAAAGGGATGACAGAAGGCAAGATAGTAACGGTTTTACATGATGAAGAATTGTTAACGGAGAAAGAGGTTAATCTTGAGAGTATTCGAGCTGACGTTAGTCAACATATTGAAAAGTCTCAGGCAAAACAGAAGGAAAGATTTGATAGGGGTAGGTGTAGTCCACGTAGTTTTTCTGTTGGCGACCTGGTCAGGGTAGAAAGAAATACGCTTTGCCCGGGAAAAAGTAAAAAACTGAAGGCTAAATGTTACGGTCCTTATAGGATTGTAGGAGAGCTGCCAAATGATAGGTATATGGTAGAGGATACGCCACTAACAAAACGAAAAGGTAAAGCTAGTTACAAAGGGGTACATCCTGTAGACAGGATACACCCGTAGCTAAGTTTCAAGGGAGTAGAAAATAGCGATTCTAGTGAAGGTGAAATGGAGAAGGTTGATAGCGACTGAATACAAATGTAGTATTTACTAGTATATTATGATTATGAAGTCTGATTCACCAATCGCGTTATTACGTAAACGATGATAATGATGGTTAAATTAGTTAGTTTTTGGAGGATATTTAGAAAATATACATCAGAAACAAAATGTGGATTGCTTTATAGGGAAAGATATTGGAAGGATTTTTACAGGAAGGATATTGGAAGGATTTTTACAGGAAGGATAATTGGAATGATATTTACTGGAAAGATATTGGAAGATTTTTGATTTTCCTAAAAGGATGGATTAATAAAAAAAAAAGTTATAGATGATTATTTATGTAAAAGTATGACAATGATATGTCGTCTTAATTGATTAATTTACTTTATTTACGGTAATTAGTAGAAATTACTGACATTGATTTAATGTGAGGTTGAGATTTTGTATTAACATCAGAACATGTGACTTGTTATTGTTTCACTTTTTAATGATTGATGATTCCACGGCGGCTTGCAACGATAGCAATCATTAACTTAAATTACATTAAATTTTCTTAAGGTTAAATGAAGATATTAACAATTATATTTTCTTTGCTATTATACAAAACTGAACTTGTAGGTATTGTGAGAAATGGTAGCTAACGGTGCTTGCGAGAAAGTAGTTTAATAAATTATCAATAAATTCGTATTTTTAATACTATTATGTTAAAATCTAATTTGAGTTCTCTTTCTCACTTGTCACGAGGACATGACATTTAGTCAGGATGGACGAATTTGTTAGCATTTAAAATTATTTTAAAAGTAATTTGTCATATTGTATGTAATTTATTGCATTTCGGTTGTTATTTGGATCGAAAACGATTACTGTAGGTACCATTGTTATTGGTCATTGCTCGAGTGACATTGACATATCGGCGGGAGATGTCTACTGGTTGACAGTTCGAGTGGCGCCATTTTGGAGTGCAGTCGTTTTCGCGCGTACTGGTTATTTCAAAGATAACTTTTCCGTTAAGATCATTCGAACAATGAACAACCATTTATATACAAATGTAATTACGGTTAAGGAGTGAAATAAACGAATGTAATTACGGTTAAGGAGTGAAATAAAAGCTGGACTCAGTGTTATACGGTTTTATTTGTTATTTAACTCAATTCCCGGAGCGTTACAAAGAAGGATTTAACATATGCATGCTGATTGGTCGAGTTATGTCTCGAATAGATACTCAGTTTTATTGTTTATGCGAGCGACATAAGCGAAACCATTAAAGGCACACTTAGATTTTTTTAATTAATGCCATGAAATCGGGGTTTTTCGCCAGTGTGGGCCTGAGAGTGAAATAAGCTTTTTGACGTTTGAACTAGACAGTACGTTCGAAAACTCAATAGTTTCAAACAGATTCATACACATCAACCTTTCATAATGAAAATGAAAATGAAAAATGAAAAATGAAAAAACGTTTATTGCGTTCAAACAAATACAATATACTATACATTGTTACGATCTCCTAGTAAGTAAAATGATTACCTGTGTCAGGAGATCGTGCTCTTCCGTATAGGTATAGTAAGTATACTAAGTATACTAACAAACTTGAAAATAACAATAAAACTTCTAAACGTGCGCGCGCCCGCGTGTGTGTGTGTGTGTGTGAGTGAGTGAGTGTGTGTGAGTGAGTGAGTGTGTGTATGTGTGTGTGTGTGTGTGTGTTCATATATGTGTGTAGAATTTACGTAATGTCATATAATAGTGCTTCAATAATATTATATTCAATATGCTAAAATCCAAATTAAATTCCACATTTTGTTGTAAAAGGCTTTTAATTAAAAGTTCTAAAAATACGACAAATAAAAACAATAGGAAAATGAAAGTGTTGACACTATGCAAATTTCAGAATGCATCCGAATATTTTTTTCTTTTAAAATTTAAACGAGTTTGGTGTGTTTTGTTTTCTTTCATTGGTGATATCTTAGTTTAACATACTTAAGTGGCGTTGGGGTAATTGCGAGATGCGAAAGTGGGATAATTCCGAAAATCACAGAAAAATCGCCAATAACTACATGAGTCTCATTTTGGAATTATCCTGAATTTTTAAGCATTGCCACGCCAAGATAAATATTTGAGGTTATCGTTTTATTATTTGTTGATTTGTTTATTTTTTGGAAGTTTTAGCCGGTGGTAGGGTATTTTTACTAGTACCCGCCTGGTTGGCTACCACCGTACATTCGGTGTAAACGCCCGTGAAATGACTTACCTTCGTGTTTGCCGTGTTTCGGGGTCAGCCGGTGTATTTACCAGCATCTAGCGGGCCAGCAAGGCGGTGGCAACTAACAGGTTACTGATTGTCTCCTGTTCGTTGCCGCCGCGATTTGGGTTCTACTTTTCACTTACGATCAGGTGGAGTGGAGCCACTTTGTTGTGCCAACGTTATTTTTATTGGGTCGGCAACGCGCATGTGACACCCTGAGGTTGCAGGCGCCCATAGGCTACGGTGACTGCTTTCCATCAGGCGGGCCGTATGCTTGTTTGCCACCGACGTGGTATAAAAAAAAATAAAAAAAAGTTGAAGACTAAGGACTTGCAAATAAATTTTTGAGTTTTATTTCGCATGTTTCCTCGCTTTAGTGTGGTGAAAAATGTTGTGTTTCACTCGGCAGCAAAGCTTGTTCAACTCTCGTACCTTAAAACCCTCGCATCGCTCAAGATTTCATTTTATAAGCCACTCGCTGCGCTCGTGGTTCAAATTCTGGAATCTTTCGCTTGCTCGGGTTTCAATATTTGCACGAGAGTTACACAATCACTTTGCTCCCTAGTAAAACAAGTAACTATTATAAACCATTAGGTACATAAGGTCTATTTTAAGAGTCGTTACGAGGTAACTTTCCGTTTGCACTGACACATGATTATATTACTCTTTAAATATCTTTTAAAATTCCCATCATTTATATACAGGCTTATTTAGGTCAAATATATTTCATTTCTCTAAAAACGATGAATGTCTTAACTCTTTTTGTTATCCAGATATCCAGTTATTAAAAAGCTTCATGACTGAACAAGTGTATTTTCTCAAACATGCAATGAAATGTTGTAGTTAAGTGCCAAAAAAGTGGCCGGGAAGTAGCTCGTTGCCGGCCTAGGCCGGCAAGTACCTCTTTTTTAATTTTCATTTGACATAGGGTTGTGACCTGGCATCTTGGCTTTTAGCCAATAATTATCTGTAAGTAATATTAGTATAAAAAAGATGATTGGCAAATTTTTGCAGTTATAATTAGGTATTTAAATTATATAATTTAAAATAAATGTATAATAACTACTCAAAATAATATTTAAAACGCAGTATTATACGGCGCGATCCGTCGGCCCCGATCACTGCATGCGATTAATTGGACCCAACCGACCGCGTCGTCTAATACCGCATTTTAAATAAAAAAATTGCAACTTTCAAACAGGTCAATCTTAAAAAAAAAATGAGGTGTCGGTGTCGTATTTCACTTTTGTTGTATTTCAAAGACTTAGTTATGTAGTTGACTTATAATTTCTTAGAAAGAAGATACATTTTTTTGTTTCATTTCATTGCATGTTTGAGAAAAGCATTATACATACCTCGGCCATGAAGTGACGGGTTGCCGTCCGAATACTATCCGGCCTCGCTTCGCTCGGCCGTCTACATATATTCGGCCGGCAACCAGTCACTTCCCGGCCTCGGTAGTAATATACTATTATTGTATCCTTTATTATACATCCTAATGTTACTTACTTTGACATGTACCGTCCGTCACCTGAAATTAACTTTTATGTTATTCTTAGGGTTCTCTCACACTTACCATTTCCTTTATTATGACGTATGAAAAGTATTTTTTTGTATTTTACAGAATCCGTTATATTTGGTAGCTTCAATTAACTTACCAAGCAACCTGTTAAACGGAATTAAGAAAACCAAGGTGTATTATAATTTAACATAATTTTGTTACTTACTTAACTTACTGCGCTGGCTGGCTCATTGACCTGAAGTGGATCTTGGCCTCCGACACTAGACTTCGCCATTCGTTCCTGTTCTTCGCGATGAGACGGCAGTCAGTCGTTCGAAAGTTTACACATGTCTTCCTGAACCTCATCGATCCATTGGTATTTGGGCCTTCCGCCCGGATGTTTTGTAGATCGCCACAGGTAAGCTCTTGGCCACACGATCCTCTCCTATCCTTTCCACATGGCCGAGCCAGCGAAACCGAGTAGCCTTGCTTTCGCCAATGACGTTGGGCTGGCCCACTATATCTTTCACCTCCAAGTTTTACTGACTCTCCAAGAACCGTCTTCTCGTCTCACAGGGCCTAAAATCTTTCGGAACATCTTCCGCTCTGCCACTAAAAGCTTTTTTTCATTCTTCAGGATCAACGTCCATGCTTCGCATCCATATACCAAGATCGGCCTTATAAATCTTGATCCCGATTTTGTCTTCTCTTTGGTTGGTTGGTGCTAGTTATCGTGCAACCAAAATCTTTGAACGATGATGATACGCCCTTGTAACAATTCCCGTTATTGGCTATCCCGGCTTGGCGTATCATTCTCCGTCATCGCTTGTGAAGATACCTACTTCGTCTTCTCCAGGCTGAAAGTGGCTCTAATAATCTAGAACATCTATCTACCTCACAATTTGTCGTGTTTTTTGTTATTTGTATTAAATATTTGAAGTTAAAAAACCTGTTTTTTTTCTAGTAAATACAAGTGCTCGTAATGCATTATGGAGTGGGCATTTGGTCCGGGTGTATCAATTGGTCGACAAACAAATACTCTGTTATGAGTGTTATGACCAGATTGAATAATTAATCATTGAATCATTTTCAGAAAATTACTTATTTGACACCGTATACCTATGTAACCCATTGTAAATAGTCATCTTAAAGTATCGAAATCAATTTTCAACAAATTATTTGTTTAATTAGCTATTCATTTAATCAACTTTGGAGTCATGTCCATATTATTGCGAACAAAGACGCACATTTGTCCGATCTCTAGTTATGACACGACGGGTATTTTCAGCAGAGTAATACTGTGCTGAAAAAACCCGTCGTGTTTCGGCTCATCAAAAACCACTCAATGGTCCTCGAGATTCCAACCTTTTGACAAAAAAGTTATTTCAAAATCTAACTAAAATTCCTTACCACCCGATAATACAATAAATTTGTAAGTCTGCAAGTACGCAAGTATCCGACATTAATGCAAGATTTCTCGCTCAGGGTTGGCTCGGATGCGGTTGTATGACGCTCTTTAAACGGTTAAACTAAAAGAGCATTCGCTGTTCTAACCTCCCACTCTACGAAATTCGATCGGTACACAAAACGTGATTGGTTGATTTCTTAGAACGGGCGCTAGAACAGCGAATGCTCTTTTTGTTTAAACGCACCTTTACGTGAGACAACAAACGATGAAAACGAGCACGTCAAGTGTTGAATTTTGTATTACCTACCTAACTTGCTTTTATGGTCCTAATATTTTTGTGCCTTGTAGTCCTAACAACAGCATAAATTCAGTATCCTTCATTATAATGTGTGGAAATACGTCTAAAGGGTCTACTATGATCAACGTTCGACGTATCTCACGTATCATTCAAACATGTACATTTTCTCATTAACCGATACTTCTTAATGTTCTTTGACGGAACGCTTAATGGCCGATTCTGTTCTCAACGAACGGAATAATAACGGTTTTCCTAATTCTGTTGTAAGAGATGAACTGTCATGTCATGTTCTTCTTATAAAGTTTCCGTTACGGTTAATGTTCTTTCAAACGTTTTTGGCCGCGAACGCTACGTTTAGTGTTCTTGGGAACGGAATAATAGTGGTTTTCCTGTCAAAATTGATTTGAACAAATAGACAATCACATGTGGTGCCTATTCTCCGATTAATCGAGATTGAATGTCGTATGGTTTGTATAAGGAAAACGTATTGAAATGACGTTTCGTGTCGTTTACTATTTTAATATTTATGGATACTGGAATAGAGACCCACTAGAAATTTAAAATCTGTTCCAAATTTAAACGCATAACCGAACGTAGTTAAGGAAAAAGGACGCAATTCACTACAATCTGCCAATTTGTTTTAAATCCTATGTCAAAAGGAAAAGCCATCAATTTAAATGACAAAGTGGCACCTTTTCGTTCACCTTTTCACCGCCACGTCAAAAAATAAAAGCGAGCAACACACGCCAGTCGCCAAGCAACAAATTGCATGTAAACAACTAACTCAGCAAAGTAAGTATCAGCTTCGTAGTGTTAAACGAACATATATTTTATCAGTTATATCAATTCAAAATGTCCTTACCTACTGTTATCAGGAGGTAATGTTATGATTACAGTCACGTTAATTCCTATAGCAAGGCTAGCATATCTTGTGTTTAACATCAACTTGCCGCCACACTTCTCTTTTTAATAAGACGCGTAGCTGCGAGTTGCTTGTTAATTCAGAGTTTGCAATCTGTCACCAACCTCTTTTGAGAAACTGAACTTGCTTTTCAAAAGAGGTCGATAGATCTGAGTCCGTAGCTATGTTAGCTAACGTGCCAATCAGCCCCTCGACACTTCATACTATGGTAAATTATGAAAGCATTTGGTACCAACATTGAGATATAAAAATAATCTTATAGAATTAAAATGCCTTACTGTTGCATTTTATTAGCACATAATCATACTGGCCTTCAAACTTAGACGTATTGTACTTTTATTTACCACCTAAATAGGTAAAACGTCAGTGTCAGAAACGTACCGTCGTAATTGTTTATTGTGAAAGCGGATTCCGGGTTCATGTTTTTATTGTGTTTTATACAAAATATTTAAGTGTTTGGTCTAAATGGGGGGCAAATCAATATGGAGATGTGAAGTGTGTGGTGTTCGGCGTGGATTAAAACGAACTTCTGGCGTATTTTTGCCAACATTTCCTCTTGATCCAGGCAGGTCAGTATCAAATTATTTTATATTAGTAGCAAATTATTTTTTCATTTCATAATTGAATATATAATCTTTAACTGCAAACGGTAACAGTTACTAATGAAATAAGAAATAATTTAAATGGCAAACGTCTAAATAAGGCAAGCTAATGCACAAATAGAGTGCAACAAAATTTATCGATAATCGCTTTATTTCAGATGTATATTATCGAAGAAGAGGATCGGGCGGAGAACGAATACAGAAGAGAGTATCACCTTTTAATTCACGAAAACGATTTTGAGAAGCAATTCGAAATAGATTTAACAGGAATTGAAAATCAACCCATTGTATATTTAAGTGGTTACATTGCTTAGACTCCTGAAAAACAAAATCGCCACTCCATAGTATAATATTTACGATTGGACCCATAACCTACTAAGAAAATGAAATAAAAATACCTATACAATAAAAATATTTTTGTGTTATATTAAATAAATAAATAATGATAAATATTGTGTTATAGCCTTATTTTATTTTACCCTTTCATTATTCTATGGTAATATAAATTCAGTATTACGGTAGGTGTAGCAAAATTATTGCACTTTTATCGATATCGATAAACAGTAAGTGTAGTGAGTGTCGAGCTCTAGTGTTGCTTTTTTAAGTTGGTAGTATTGACATTGTATTGTGTACGTTGGCACAAAATACTTTCATAATTCGGTTTAACCTTTCGTATGCCGCTGTCAAAAAATGGTATTTAATTTATGACCTTGAAGTTTATAATTTAGAGTCCAATTGCTTGGGACGGATACGGCACTAGGCATACGAAGGGTTAAGGCTTGTTCGAGAGTGCCGTCTCTTAAAACGTAGTGATTTTATTCTCTTTGGTGCCAATCGCTACGTTACGCTGAGCAGGTAGTGTATCGTAGTTTTCTCTCTGTCACTCTTTCTTATTGGTGTGACGAAGATAGTTGAGTTTCGTTCGCGACTGAATGTTAGCGATTGGCATATTGGCTACACAACCTGTTCATATAATCATTTCATCGCCAACACAGTTAACTAATGTGTCTTGATGTTTTATGAATAAGGTAATTGGACTGGATGCGTGTAAGAGTTACGAATAAATGCAAAGTCATTTGCAGACACCAATAAACTAACATGTTTTACCACAAAAATCAACTATATTCCAAATAGCTGACTGGTGAGTCGTGAGACTGGTGACTTGCTTCAACCTTTTCAACGCCACGTAAAACTATAAAAGCTAAATTTGAACTTTATGCACCTGCATAGTTACATATTATTTTGTGGATGGTGACTTACAAATAGTCTTTGGCGTTGAAACTCTCTTGTTAATCAGTACCTACCAATATATCAGTCATTTTTTTTTTTTTTTATACCACGTCGTTGGCAAACAAGCATACGGCCCGCCTGATGGAAAGCAGTCACCGTAGCCTATGGGCGCTTGCAACCCCAGGGGTGTCACATGCGCGTTGCCGACCCAATAAGAACTTGTACACTCCTCTTTTGAAGAACCCCATACTGTAGTCCAACGGGAAATCCATTGTCCAATCTAATTGAAACCTTGTGGACGGCGATAACGGTTATGTTGGTAACACTGTTTCAACGCCAAAGCCCGATATACAAGTCACAGATCAATAGAGACCTAGTCGCACTTGCTTATAGTTTTTGACAAATTCCTTTGTGACACTTTGGTGGCGTGGATGGAGTGACAGCTGCTGTTTTTGCCGTGGCATTGAAAAGGTTAGTGTTATGATGAGGTAAAAATTGTATTGACAGCGGTATCGTCATGGTTCGTCTCAGTAAACTTAGCACAGGATCAGTGCGACAATATGTCGCCGCGAGATAGATTATCCATCTCCCTTTTATTCATATTGTTGGTAAAAGATAGAAAATCTATACATGTACCGATAACATACTGACATAGCAATCATGTGCTAAGCGTACAGTATAGTTCGAGAAATATAAATTGACCGTTTATTTTTACTATAATGTAGGTAGATAGTTACCAATTTATATTTCACGAACTGTACTCTCAGTCGTCGTATGTCAAGTTCTTAAATTGATGCCGTTCTGATTGTGTCACTAATTTTTTTGCCATATAGTATAGCAAGATAGTAGAGAGCAACACACCCGAAGAAGATGTTGACGAAGGCTTAAATGAGCAATATGAAATAGACAATACAACAAATTACCAAAGTTGATATAGTTGACCCCAGTTAAAATGACGAATCAAGAATGGGTGACAAAGACAGATCGGGACCAATTCAAGATTTTAAGAAAAAACAATTGAGACGTCACTGAAAATAAAACTAAGGCTGCGTTTCACCAAACTTTTATTCGAAGAATAACGCTTTCTCTCAGATATATATACAGGGTGTAAGTCTAATACGGGCGAAGCTCTTAAGGGGTGTTAGTTTACGACATGATAAGTACATTCAAATAACTTTTACTTAAAATCAGAGCAACAAAATTTTCCATACAAAATAATTCGGCGTGCAATGTAAAGCAACATACGCGAGTTAAGCACTCGTTGACAGCTAATTTCAAAAGCAGATGACATAACTGCCAAATCAACAATAACAAATGTTCGTACCTACATTGCTGCTTCGATAATCTTAAAAAAATTCTGTGGGGTCTAAATTAAGAGTAACTTTAAAAAAACCTTGTAATCCATGATTACACTAATGAATCTCATGCCTGGTTTAATTGATCGCCCGTATTAGATTTACACACTGTATATATACATATATATATATATATGTATATATATATATATATATGTAGTGCTAAAGTACTATGGAGATTTGACATGACTATTCGAAAATAAGCGTTATATTTCGAATCAAAGTTTGGTCAAATCGACTAAGTGAAACACGTACACGGTCCAGAATCGAAATCTTTGATAGAGTTAACTGGGTTGGCGTGTGTACCTACTAAAACTAAAAAAGGAAAAAGACTATATATATTAATATTTATTTATTCGTGGTTAGCTTGGTCTTCCACATTCCAGCGTTTCATCGCTGCCGCTGGAGTCAGCATATGAGTATATGACCGCAGCTGATCTGATGATAACGAGTACTTTTGCGCACTGAGGTTGCAACGCAACAAATACTCATCACTGCTATCTCAAAGGCAAAAGGATTCTTGCTATATCAAAGGGTTCCAGGATGGCTGGCACATACGCGGGTTAGGTCCTCTGGCATGGCATCTTCCACTTTCTTCTATGCTGGTATACCAAGGCATCCATTCAGGTGTCTTAATATCAAAGGGTCCATGGTATCTAAGGCTGTGGAACACGGCACCTCATTAGTTTGATTTGAGCGATTAAGTATGAAACACCATTATATAAGTGACACGATGCATGCAGGCCACGTTTCTCTAATAAAAAGATCGGTCGATCGATGTTATAATAAGATTATTATGCTTATACTGATGGATATGAGTACCTATAGATGATTTTATGAGATAAATACACTTTAATGGTAAAAGGATACCTTCTTAGCAAATTCAATATCACATCATCAGTCTAATACAGTAACAGTGGTCTTGACGTGGGCCTCTTCTATTATTTTATTTATGCGTATGGGTACATTAGGTAGGACATAAATGACATAATGCCCATAATAGCCACGCTGGGCAAACGGATTGGTGATTGCAGTAATGTGTCCATTATGATGAGGCTGCTGCCCTGCCTCCATCTCAAATAATTGGATCAGCGTAGTACCGTCCCTTAGTGGACTCTTATAACACCCATCGGAAAAGTTCTCCGACTTGGTAGGTGGCAAATATATTGTTACTGCCGCACCACACAGCCTAAATTCAATGTATATGACTATAAATATTAAGTACATTTTATATATGATATAGCCACTTACAATAATATCAATCAAACAAACATAGAACCTTATTGCCCTTGTAAGTTATATGACCACAACATAGAACCATGTAATATCGTGAATTTTAGACTATTAGTTGACTATAGGTATTAAGATACAGGTTTTAGTAAAATATAGCTAAATACACATAGAATTACTACCGTAAAATTAGCCCACTTTGCCTCCAGGGGAAACATTGCCCAAAACTTGAATTTGAAATAAATTGGTTATTATAGAAAAAAATTACATTCTTATGGCGGCCTAACTATTTTTAGTATAAAAAAGATTATGTGAGAAGCAACACCAAGTATGACTTTTGCGTCTATCTTCATCTAGTTGTTTGCTAGAGCTTCTTGAGTGAGGTTGGTTATTTGGCGGGCAAAATCTTGGCAAAATATAGACATAAATTTCTCAAAACAGGGTGGTATTAAATGAAAAAAAACCCATGACCTGTAATAAAATGACAACAGTAGATCACATTGATAGTAGTTTTATTGGAAAAAGCTAATCAGAAAATAAGTTATGGCTTTGGGCAATTTTATCCAGTACTTTAGCAAACGGACATTGAAAACATTGCCCATCATGAAAAATAGCCTACAGTTGTCACTTTCAAGTTTTACCACTTTATGAAAATAGCGGAGGGTAATGTTTTTTTCAGTAAATTACGTTTTTATAACTCCGTTATTTTATTTTATGTGTACAAAATGTTCGGAACCAATAACTATACTCTCAATTGTCAGTTTCGTTGTCTGCTGCTTCGTTAGTGGGCTGATATTTATATCAATATAATATTATCTTGATTTCCATTCAAAAAACGGTTTTATTATTATTGCATTAAAACAAATAATACATTTTGGACTGTTTTACTTCACTAGTATATTAATACTTTGAACAAAAGTTAAACGTCTTTAGTTAAGATATCTAGGTACTTAAAAGTGACAACCCTAGCATTTGCGAATTGCGTTAGTGGACCTTGTATGAAAAAGAGCGAAAACGGGTAGGTAACATTGCCCAACCAATTTACTCAAAATTGTTTATACTTATCCCTTAGTTATAAACATGAAATGGTAGAATTGCCCAAAAACCTTCTGTGATCGTAGTATTATTGTCATACGAGCTATTTTTAAGCACTAAATTGAGGTGGGCAATGTTGGTGAAGAACGAGATTACTTTGCTCGCTTTCCATAGGTGCATTAAGACCAAAAGAACATTCGCTATTCTAACCTCCCACTCTACGAAATTAGATCGTTACACAAAACGTGATTGGTTGATTTTGCAGAGCGAGGGATAGAACAGCGAATGCTCTTTTGGTTTGCACGCACCTTAAAACGACAAAAACCTGATCTAAATGATGATCTAAAAATTATTTCTTCATGTGAGCCGATTCGTACGATCACAGTGCACATGCTGAGCAGAAAAAACTTCAAGGTTTCATATATTTTTTTGAGATATTTTAGGAATTCCGAAAAAAGCGGGCAATGTTGACTACTTAGTTTCACGGTACTATGAAAAAATGTAACATACAACCTTGTAATTATAATATTGCGGCAGCAAAATATTTGGCCAGCGTTGGGATCACGCAAAATAGGCACGTTAGATGTCGAGTTGCGGAAAATGGCGAGAATACAATATCAAAAAACCGGCCAAGACCATGTCGGGCCATGCTCAGTATAGGGTTCCGTAGTTATTCGAAAACGGCTGGGCCGATTACGTTCGAAATGGTTTTATTTTTAAACCCACAGCCCACCAAAGTTTTTATTCTACCACTTTGTTAGCATAATTAATATGTATACCAAATTCTAGTACTAACGGCCACTGAGCTATGCTGCGGACAGACAGACGGACAGACGGACATGGCTAAACTATAAGGGTTTTTTGTTTACTACGAAACCCTAAAAATAACGCATGAGGAAAAAAACCGGCCAAGTGCATGTCGATCCATGCTCAGTATTAGCGTTCCGTAGTTGGTCGAAACTGGCTAGACAAATTATGTTCAGGATAGTTAGTATTATCTATCAGCATGCCTTAAGCCAAATATGTAAGATATTTTTCATATTTTTCGAAATAGTGAATTTGGAAAAAACCTATACTCTTTTTGAAATACCTATTCACGGATACCCCACATTGTATTCATATGTAGGGGAGGAACCCCAATAGTTTTTTTTTGGATATTTATTATTCGAGTTTGTCGGCTTAAGGGCTTGTCCATTAATCACTTCATACTGTATAGGGGGATGGGGGGGGTCAAGAAAAAATCACCAATTATCACCATAGGGGAGGGGGGGGGGTCATCAGACAAATCACGTGTAATTTTTTGTTACTCTCGAATCTGCTGAACAGTATTATAGCCAGTAAAAAAATCTTTACTTTTTTATAAAATACTTTTTAAATACTAAGTTTTAAAACTTCGCGATCATTTAGCTCGTAGTTGGCAAACAAGTACGTAAATTCAAGTGTTATTAAAAGGACTACTTCAGTTGGCAAAAAATACACGTGATATTGGCTAGGGGGGGGGTCCTGAAAATATCACCAAATATCACCATGGGGGCTGGGGGGGTTTAGAACATACCAAAATCGTATGACGTGATTAATGGACAAGCCCTAACTAATATGTATACCTACAACTAATTGCAAATGTCACTGATCTAAGCAATGGGCGGACAGACAGACGGACTACCGCACGAAACGATAGATGAAGAGTGATAGAGCGCTGACACACTCTAGCACCATGCTAAGAAGAGTATGCTGACGGATAGACAGACGGACTAACGGACAGACAGACGGACAGACGGACATGGCGAAACTATAAGGGTTTTTTATTTTTTTATTTGAACTATGCCCGATCATAACAATTTTTTTTTTAACGAAAAAAGTGTTAACGCTTTCACAGCCAGTAACAAAAAAGCTCGTTTAAATTTGAATCCTAAAATGTTATTAACAGAGTTCTTAATCACAATTGCGGAAATAACGCATAATTTATTTTTATTTTTTGTTACTGGACATTGTTTTTTTTTGTGTTTGTTAAGAATTATTTCTATTTCTAGACGGATCCAAGAATAGATGGATGGAAAGAAGGACTAACCAACAGATAGATAGACAGTCAGACGGACGGACGAACAGACAGACAGACTGACATGACGAAATTGTAAGGGTTCCTAATTTACTACGGAACCATAAAAAGTACTTACACCCAGAATAATTGAAGAGGCAATCATTTCAAGTAATATCCGGTCGAAATATGTTTCTTTGCAGAAATAAACGGGCAGACAGACGGACGGACAGACATACAGACCGACAGACAAACAAACAGACAGACAACGGATGGACAGATGAACAGACAGACAAGACATACAGACACATAGACACACAGACAGACAATCAGATAGATAGACAGAAAGATCGACAGATGAACAGACAGACAGACAGACAGACAGAAAGATCGACAGATGAACAGACAGACGGCAGACCGTCAGACAGACAGACAAACAGACAGACAGACGGAGATGGCTAAAATGTAAGGGTTCCTAATTTACTACAGAACCGTAAAAAGTAATTACAGCCAGAATAATTGAAAAGGCAACTATTTTAAATAATATCCGGTCGAAATATGTTTCTTTGCAGAAATAAACGGGCAGACAGACGGACGGACAGACAGACAGACAGACGGAAAGATCGACGGATGAACAGACTGACAGACGGACAGACAGACAGACAGACAGACGGACGGAAAGATCGACAGATGAACAGACAGACAGACGGACAGACCGTCAGACAGACAGGCGGACGGAAAGATCGACAGATGAACAGACAGACAGATGGACAGACCATCAGATAGACAGACAGACAAACAGACAGACAGAGGGATGAACAGATGAACAGACAGACATACATACAGACAGACAACATTTCAAGTAATATCCGGTCGAAATATGTTTCTTTGCAGAAATAAACGGGCAGACAGACGGACGGACAGACAGACAGACAGACAGACCGACAGACAAACAGACAGACAACGGATAGACAGATGAACAGACGGACAGACAGACATACAGACAGACAGACATACAGACAGACAGACGGACATGGCGAAAATGTAAGGGTTCCTAATTTACTACAGAACCGTAAAAAGTACTTACAGCCAGAATAATTGAAAAGGCAACAATTTTAAATAATATCCGGTCGAAATATGTTTCTTTGCAGAAATAAACGGGCAGACAGACGGACGGACAGACAGACAGACAGACCGACAGACAAACAGACAGACAACGGATAGACAGATGAACAGACAGACAGACAGACATACAGACAGACAGACGGACATGGCGAAAATGTAAGGGTTCCTAATTTACTACAGAACCGTAAAAAGTACTTACAGCCAGAATAATTGAAAAGGCAACAATTTTAAATAATATCCGGTTGAAATATGTTTCTTTGCAGACATAAACGGTTTAACAGACGGACGGACAGACATACAGACCGACAGACAAACAGACATACAAACACACAGGCAGACAGATAGACAAACAGACGGATGGACAGATGAACAGACAGACAGATAGACAGACACACAGACAGATAGACAGAAAGATCGACGGATGAACAGACAAACAGACAGACAGACGGAAAGATCGACAGATGCATAGACAGACAGACGGACAGACCGTCAGATAGACAGGCAGACAGACGGGCGGAAAGATCGACAGATGAACAGACAGACAGACGGACAGACCGTCAGACAGACAGACAGACAAACAGACAGACAGACAGAGGGATGAACAGATGAACAGACAGACCGACAGACAAACAGACAGACAACGGATGGACAGGAACGGAAAGATCGACAGATGAACAGGCAGACAGACATACAGACAGACAGACGGACATGGCGAAAATGTAAGGGTACCTAATTTACTACAGAACCCTAAAAATATCTTACAGCCAGAATAATTGAAAAGGCAACCATTTCAAGTAATAACCGGTCGATATATGTTTCTTTGCGGAAACAAGCGGACGGACAGACGGACGTACAGATAGTCAGTCCGTTCAGATAGACAGACACACAGACAGAGAGACAAACAGACAGACAGAAAGATCGGCAGATGAACAGACAGACAGACGGACAGACCGCCAGACAGACAGACTTACAAACAGACAGACAGACAGACATACAGACAGACAGACAGACAGAGGGATGGATGCAAAATGCAAGGGTTCCTAATTTACTACAGAATCCTAAAAAGTACTTACACCCAGAATAATTGAGAAAGCAATAATTTGGAGGAAACAAACGGACGGACAGACAGACATACAGACAGACAGACAAACAGACTGACAGACAGACAAACATACAGACAGACATACAGACAGACAGGTGGATGCACATGGCGAATCTGTGACGGTTTCTAATTCACTACAGAACCCTAAGAAATACACCCAGAATAATTGTAAAAGCAATAATTTCGAATACTATCTGGTCGAAACACGTTTCTTTGCGGAAACAAACGACCGTATAGACGGACGGACAAACAATCAGACAGACAGAGAAACAAACAGACATACAGACAGACGGATGGACAGATAAACAGAAAATATACTTTCATTCGCCAAAGAAATGTTGGTTTAAATTTGAACTTTACTACGATGTTAATAGAGTTCAAGTTCACAACTGCAGAAGTAACGAGCTAAGCCGAGTTTAGACCTGGGTCGCGTTTTATAAAGTTTCATTTTACAATTTCGCTGTTTGCCTCTCTAACGCACGCACATAATATATTGACTAGAAAGAGAGACAAACGGCAAATTGTAAATTGTAACTTTATAAAACGCGACCCTGCAAGTTTTGAAAAAAAGAGTTGCAGATATTTGCCACTAATTCCTACCAATATTTGCCGTGTGATGACGGCAGTAAGAATATATTTTGTCACCACCCCAACTCCTCCTGTGGGTGTCGTAAGAGTCGACTAAGGGATTGAAGTGTCACTGACTATTATTTGATAAAAGATTGATGATGGGCAGCAGCGTCATCATAGTAGACACATTACTGCGATCGCCAATCCGCTTGCCCAGCGTGGCGATTATGGGCATTTATCTCCTAATGCGTATAGCATAGATTGGCGATCGCAGTAGTATGTCCACTATGATGACTCTGCTGCCCATCATCAATCTTTACCAAATAATAGTCAGTGACACTTCAATCCCTTAGTCGACTCATACGACACCCACAGGTGGAGTTGGGGTGGTGACAAAATATATTCTTACTGCCGTCATCACACGGCAAATATTGGTAGGAATTAGTGGCAAATATCTGCAACTCTTTTTTTCAAAACTTGCAGGGTCGCGTTTTATAAAGTTACAATTTACAATTTGCCGTTTGTCTCTCTTTCTAGTCAATATATTATGTGCGTGCGTTAGAGAGGCAAACAGCGAAATTGTAAAATGAAACTTTATAAAACGCGACCCAGGTCTAAACTCGGCTTAGCTCGTTACTTCTGCAGTTGTGAACTTGAACTCTATTAACATCGTAGTAAAGTTCAAATTTAAACCAACATTTCTTTGGCGAATGAAAGTATATTTTCTGTTTATCTGTCCATCCGTCTGTCTGTATGTCTGTTTGTTTCTCTGTCTGTCTGATTGTTTGTCCGTCCGTCTATACGGTCGTTTGTTTCCGCAATATATTAGCTGCCTGGCTAGTTGTATTTCCATCGATTAGAAAACGGAACGGCTCAGTCGATCCTAATAACCGTATGAATGGCATTACATTTTGCGCTGTTGCTTTGAACCATAAGGTCACTTTTATTCTGTGGTCTTCCTTACAGTGGTTTCGTAGAATATGATTAAATGGCAATTGTTCATGCCAGACATATAGAAAAATTGTTACTAAGAGATTTATCGACGAATCGCCGGCGTTGATCCGGATTATCCTTCAGGGCGGCCGTAAATTATCACTAAGGCTACACCAATCTGCCCTTTGACGTCCCACCCGTTGCGTCGGAAATAAAACCAACTACAAACCGTTCATCGCTTACATTACAGGCTCAATTAATTGTTATAGGTACGACTTTGTATGATTTAGACTAAGACACTAAGTTATTACCAGACATAGAAGTGGCACGAAAAAAATTTTGCAAGGTACTTCCATTAGATATATATTATTTTATCGGCAAGTTAATATTTCTTATAACAGAAGTAACGTTATAACTTCGAGATAACTTTGTCTAAATTAGGCTTAAATAGTTGTAAAATGTGAAGCAGTCGAGAATTAAGCTTACTTTGGATGGAGATTGATCAAAATATGAAAAAATTTTTGGTTGTTAAAGTTCTTTTATACTTAGAATTTTATAAGTTCTAAAAAATAAATAGATAACATTGCCTGGGTAGTAATCAGTATATTTTAGTTATTTTATATTTATCCGCTGAAATCATCACCTAATATGAAATGTCATTACAAAATGTGTATTTACTTATCGATGAATTTAATACCGAAGGGAAATCCCTAGTTAATTGATGTTATTGCCACCGCCATTTCTATGTCTGGTTATTACCTACCTATTACTCTGTTTTTATTTTCTATTGATCGTGAATACGATAAAATATTTGATAAATCTCTTGTTTATAAACGTGGTGGCTAAATAAGTGAGCACTCTGGGAGGTCTTCGGAAGATTCTGAAGGGCGAAGGTACGATAAAATGTTGAAATTATGTTAAACTACTATACTACATATAAAAAGTTAGAGATATTCGGGAACTTCCTCCATACTGATAAGGATTATTCCCATACAATGGGTTGGCACGCCGACCGTCAACGAATTATGGTCAAAACGGTCGGCCACTTGCGACGTAGCCGCCGCACGAGCATACATACAAGGTGCCCCTGAGGAAAGGGAAACATTTTAACAGCATATTCCTGAGACTAAAAGAAGCAAAAAATGTTAAGTGAGTTTTGGTCAAACCAGCAAAAAAAAACTTTTAATTTTTTTTTTGATGTTTTCAATGCCTCAATACACAACAATAGGATTTTATTAATGAAACTCTCGCAAAAAATGCACTATAAACGTTTTTTTTTCATTTGCTAGGTTATTAAAGTTTTTTTTGTTCATTTGATGTCTGTCAATTAAGTGTGACAAAACTAAGACAACATGGTAACAAAATCGTTTCCTAAAATGCGTTTATCATAGCGTAACGGGCTAAAACGATTTTAGGAAAAAATCTAATTTTCTCTTAAAATAGACTCAATCCAGAAAACTTCATATGACATTTTTAACTTCAAATTTGGACAGATATCCGCTGTTGTTTTTTTCCCCTTCCTCATGGGCACCGTGTATACTATAAGTATTCACTATTTGTTATCATATTTTAATTAAATTGATGCAAACAATTTTCCAAACTATTTCATAGATTTACATTAACCGATTCATTGCGTGTTCCATTTTCAAAGACTTTTGTCTGTGGCGGCGAACAATTTTTTCATGACATCACAGGCGTGCCTTACGCCATAGAATATGATGACAAGCCTATCGTGTCATCCGCCATGTGTAAAAAATTATGAACATTTTTAGTTTTTTTCATTGATTTTGACTTCATTGAGTTCAGTTGACATCAAAACAAGGAAGTGAACTGATCAAAACGTTGATTTTAAACTGTTAGTGGCTTCTAACCGATTATATACTACGTGTTTTACTTGAAATGGATGGTAAGTGAGTTTTAAACATCAGAGGTTACAAACATTTTCTACTAAGTATAATGTTTATAATGATGTATAGTGGGATAACGGAATGGGGATTTTTTTATAGTGCAACGCGATTTAAACCTATGCATTTAATATCTTCGTGATTTCTCCTTGAATTATTCATTCAAGTCTTATAGGTAACAAATCATTTGTCTTGAATTACAAAAAGTACCTAATATGTTCATTTTAATATTTATTTTATAAATAAAATAACCCTATTACAACTTTTAATTAATTTTGAAACTCATATATATCATTTACCTAGTGTTCTTAACGGTAGTCTAAGACCCAAATTTTGCCCCAATATGGAAAAAGTTACAGAAAAACGCTGCGCCATTGTTTGAACATAGTGATACGTTCCAGCTTCGTGTTTTGACACACGTGTTAAAATATACAAAGTGTAAATGCGTTTTGTTGTAAACAAATATGAAAATATCTTGGAATCGTTTCATTAGAAACACGTAGGGTAAGTTGTGGATCAATGAAACAACTAAATTTCAAACCATTGTATCTCTGGTGTTTTTGAAGTTACGAGTGAGATATTATGTTCGAAGATAAACAATTTAGTTGGCTATCGAATCGCATTCTTGGTTTCTTCTTATTTTCAATAGTATATATGTTATGCAACTTTAAACAAAAAATGCGATTTGTTTCACTGTGTCCTCGTGCATGTATTCAATGAAACACCTGAATTTTTACATTGAAACAGATGTGATAAATCCAATGAACTATGAAACAGACTTAACCAACATTGGAACTGTGTTATTTGTAACACATATATAAGAACGCTTGCAATGAATACAAAATAAAGGAAAGTTAATAATAACGGTAGGCTGGAGTAGGTTTAGTTTAGTAGGATTCCAATTTGTTAAATGATTAATAAGACCACTGAAATATATATGAAACCGAAAGACTGTTTCATTGTATATAACCCAAGTTTCATTGTAACTTAACAATGTCGTCGATAACTGCGACATATTGCAAAAAAGTTATGTTCAACCCAGGCGAACGCGGGAGGGTCCTAGGCATCTCCACGATAGATATCATATACTTTGTGACAACATAAATATCATGTTGTTTTATTGTGTACATATGTTTTATTGTTAAACATATTACTTAAACTATTACCATCAATGAAACATTCAACTTTTTAAACTGTCCTATCTCAGCCAATTTGAAAGTAAGAAATCGTATATTTTGCCATAAAAAAGACTAATGGTCATCATTCTTTATGGCGTGTAAAAAAGTGGCTCTAGTTTTGAAAATTGCGTATATATTCTTAAAATGTTTTTGCAAAAAGTGTATTGTTTCAATGTGTACTAATAAATAGTGTTCAGCGAAACACCGTGAGCTGTTTCATTGTAAACAAAAAATATCACGAACATTGAAACACTTAAACAGTAGCCAAATAGGTTATTTATATTATGTGGTTGTTCTTAGTAAAACGTACTGATTCTTGGGAAGATTAATTTATTAACGAATCTTTATGACATTGACGCATTCAGCAACCGAAAAATGTTATGTTTTAATGAAAACAATCACATTAATACAATATGTAGGAACAGAATGTATTAAAAGATAAAAAATATGTTTTATAACCACTATGACTACGCATATAATTTTACGAAATATTTAATATATAATAAAATAATACTAGTCAACAAAAAATATTAAAAATGTACTACTTAGACTCTCTTGTACCACTCGGGCTTCGCCACATAACCAGGTATAGCTAAAGTTATCATTTTATTGTACATATAAAATTTGTCACTCTAGCTACAGGTCAGTGTTTAACCCTAGGTTATACAAGTGGGCCTTAATAGGTTGATAATGAGGTGCTAAACATGAAACATGTTTAAATGAACAGTCTCATAAAATAGTAACCTTTTGCATATTGGCGTCTCCTCTGTTATTATAATAAGAGTAGGGTTTAGGGTGCAATGAATGAGACAATTACCAACTTCGTATTTGAGCACTGGTTTATTCTTCACCAATTCGCAATATTAAAACATCAATCTTAAAATAACACAGCGTATAAGACTACGTCTGCAACTGACCATTTCGATGACAAGAATGCCCCCACCGACCATCAGTCAGGTTACTTATAGGACTTAGAGGGTCCGGGCGGGTGCAGGTGGCGTGACGTCATAGTGGCGTGATCGCCTGATCGGTCAGGTCAGGTGCAGCTGTTGTTTTTGTACATTGATTACTATTGGATATTTTTCACATTTTAGATTATAAATGATGACGCCGCCGTCACGGCCATACTGACATACGCACGTCCTCGTGCGTGCAGCTTTACAACAAAGCATATCAGAATCGAAAGAATGACTTTAACTGTTCGATCATCCTGACTGATAAATTATCTTGGCTTGATACCACAAATGATAAATCAGGTTAGCCTGGCCCGAACGTCAGGACTAGCCTCTTAGATCCTTCTGCATGACACTGGAGGAGTCACTTCTTCTTTACCTGCTAGTCCGGGCATTGTCCTTTTTGCCCCTTTAGCGGAGTTATTGGTCCGGTGTCCTTCAATCAAAACGTACCTTTTCCTTGGCTAGACCGGACATTATTGTTTTTGTCCCTTTAGCGAAATGATTGGTCCGACCCGACATCTTTCAATCAACATATACTCATCTTTATTGGCTAGACCGGACACTAATACTTTGTCCCTTTAGCGTGCTTAAAACTGATTGGTCCGGCATAGCCCTTCAATCATATTTTGTACTCCCTTTTTTGGTTTTATTCCATTTAATTTTTCTTTTGGAAAGCTACTATCTCTCAACAATACGCTGTCATTATCATTAACATTTGGCAAATGGTTATAGTGACAAAACGAATCAAACTATTGTCAATGTGACACACCGCCGTCACGTCATCATGACTAATTGACTATAATTTTAAATTTTTTTTTTTATTAACACTTTTTTTTAATATCTAGTACAATGTTGATTCTATGTTGATTCTAGACCGCTTACGTAACTTTTTGTTTTTACTATTTTTTTTTGTTGTTTTTTTTTTATTTACTTTTATGTTTCTATTTTTTTTTATCCTTATTTTTTAAATCCGCATATCCCTCAGCGTGACCATTTATTCTCCTTATACATGTTTATTGTAATAAGACATAAGTCAATGTTTTTTTTATAGACTATCTAGATTTTTTTTTTGACATAGCAATGTTGTAAACCAAATTCAAATATGACCTCAATTTTAAACCGGCAATTTACATCGAACAATAACACTTTTCACGCTTTTATCATTGCTCAGAAATTTGTTTTGAGTTGACCAAATGAAATATTTTATCGTTCTATTTTCATAATTCCTGCCACCTGTCTTAGCTATGTTGTAGCGGCTGCACTTTTAACACATTTCTTGTAGACACAACATTCAATTTCAATTTAATTTCATTACCATTGCAAACATATGAAATAAACAACCAAAAATTTTTCTTCCAAATGTTCCACAAACAGGCCATAGATTAAACACAAATTTTGATTTATTCGAATTGCATTTGGAATATTTTTTTGCCAACCCGCGATTCTTCAAATTTTCTCGCGCTCACTTTACGCTCAATATTCCCAGAAAGTCAAGAAATGTTTTTTTTGTATGGAACATGTACGTTGTATTTGCTGAACATCTGAACGACTCTCTGATATTTAGAGTGTAAGTACCTAAGATTTTTTTTTCTTTACTTTTGGGATGTTTTGAAACCAATAAAGGACTTTCATTTTTTTTTTAAGTTTTTTTTTTTAACCCAGGTAGTTTACTATGCACTAGATTACTAACTGACCAGATCAAAGAGTGAGGTAAGATAAGCAGCAATTTTGTTGACTTACTTCGATCGATTTCACTGCATAATATTCTTTGATGATATATGGTATGTGATATTTCTGACCACGTGAGCGTAATTTTAAGATAATATTAATTTCAGGGGCACAACGTTGGTCGTCAGTTCTTGTGTTTTTTTTTTTACTTTTTTTTTTTGCTGATGTGTTGGTATATTTCCTTTAAAACGATATTTAGTCACGATTGCAAGCTCGCCGTCAAGCGATAGATGCTAGAATATAGAACTTCACTTTTTTTTTTAGGGAAGTTAGAACAAAAGTCGTTGTGTCAATTTTTTTTGTATCAACTGATGCAGTTTTCTGTGAATATCAACTATCTATGTCATCAAAGTAACACTAAAGTCGAATTACAGGACTAAAGTTTTAACATTCCTACAAGGCCCTTAAAGGCTGCCACCCAAATTTGTTTCAAATTGTGACATCACGGTTGCCAATCAGTGATAAGTTTACTATGGGAGAACAAGAAAATTGCTGTTTTAACTGGGAACTAATAACTTCAATATGAATGTTGTACAAGTTTTTTTTTTTAAACTACAGAGTGAACGGCGAATTTTTTTTTGTAGATTTAACTACACTATGTCACAAAAATTAACACTAAGAATCAACACTATTGCACAGTAATACCAGCGTAAATAATAAATTGAAAAAGGTCATGAGCTTATCCTGACCTAGAGGTCGTGTAAAATTATTCACCAATAGACAGCATGTCTCAAACTCTATAATTTTCACAATTAATTAATTGCAATTCTCATTTACATTTTTTTGTGCAACGAAAATGACAACACTTCAACGCTCATTAGCAGTGAACTTCTGACGCCGTAACTTAATCACATTGTTATCGTGTTAAATTATTATTACTATTTGTCTATTATCATGTGCTGAAAACATGGAAATCCAAGAAATTGGCAGACGCTTTTTATTATATTCAAAGTCAATTAGTTAATCAAATTAAACATACTTTATGCCGACCTGTGCCAAGTTATAGGCACACCTCATTTTAAAAATCAAAGTGTCCTCAATAAAGGCTGTTAGTTTTTATTTTTGCCTGTTGTCAACTTTTCTAGGTAAAGGATGTCAACGAATAAGTGCCGTTGATCAAGATTGCCAACAATAATGAGACATTTTTCTATCATGTTTTACGTACAATTTTGATATGCTATGTGATATGTAGCACTCCAAACGAGGCTTTGAAAAAGAAAAATATTACCCAACTTTAGGTACTTTAACTGTAATGGTATTTTTTTTATATTTTTGAAATTTAAAAATCGCTTTCATGATTTATTAAAGTTGTTTTTTGCAGTTAAGCTATTGATACCGCCCTTCTAAGGAAGTTAAATCACTATATTATATTGTAATCAGTAAATCTTGTAATTTTCGACCATAACTTAATGACAAAAGTGTTTTACGACTACCACTTACAACTGCTAAAGTTTCAAACTGATACGAGTGACATGTGACAACAGATTTCAGCGTTTGTAATTTTTATAGGTAGGTACCCGGTTCATACATTTTTTATTTTGCTTAATTTTTTTAGACATTTAGTCTTAAATACTTCTTCAAAAGACTTTAAATTTAGACTACTTTGTTGTCATTTTCATGATAACGCAGAATTTAAATAAAAATCCTACTTTAGATAGTAATTTATTGATGTCGATGGGCACTGAACTCTGACGCCGTCAACGCGTCATATGTGTGAGCAAGTATTTTAGCGTCAAGTCTTAGGGAAGTGTTAAAGGGCTCTCTTTTTTTTATTAAGCCAAAAGATGTTTAATTGGTATTGGCTTGTGTTTTTTTTTTAGTATTTTTTTTTTGTTTTAATTAGTTCAGTCTTTGTGAACTTTAAACCAGAAGCTATATGTTCCTAAAAAAAAATCCGGATCATTTATCAATTTGGCCCCTAATCCATGCCATTTATCAATTTGGTAACTATTCAAAGGCAAAGGGCACCTATTGGGTCTGATATTATAATCGCACATACGCATTGCGATTTCAGCGTTTTTTTTTTATTACTAGCTACATGGGTCTAGTAAGAGATTAGATTCAGTTGGAAATAACCAAGAGATAAGTAACCAATCAAATTGATTTAATTTCTCCGATTGTACTTATTCACGTGTTTGGGTGTTTATCGATAAAGTTGCCGACATTTTTTTTTTCACGACGTTGACGATTTGTTTCTTATCTCGTTAAGTTTTTGTCAATTGACCAACTATCAAACAAATTATTGTTTATTTAACAATAATTACGCATCAATGTCTCAGAAAAAGTTATAGGTACCGGAAATTGGGACACAAATTCCTACTTATGTTCTCATTATGATGTGACGCATCGTGATCGGTAAAATCGAATGATAAATCATGTACTATATTGTGCGTGCAGATTGTTAATTACGGGATTATTAAGATACTTCTCAAAACTGCTTGTTCAAAAAATGACTCACCATTATTGCAATTCATAAGACTGCTTAGTCACAATTATATTCTACACCAGGCTCAAAGAGCCATGCAAAGCAGTTAAAATTATCACTTGTTTGCTGGTATTTGCGGTAGGTATTGTTGCCCGTAGCTGAAGTTCCATCTTCCTTTCGTTTCTTGTACCGCATAGGACAGAAAGTAGCGTCGTGATTGATGTAGTTGCACACGAAGCAGGGAACAGTAGATTTAGGTTGGTTTGTTTTTGTTCAAACGGCCGTCATAATCTTCACCACGGTGACCAATTTCTTCGCATAATTTGCAATTCTCTCGAAACTACTGTATCGATGTACGTAGTTTTATTGATGAAACTCCTGGGATCACTCTCTTTATAGGTGGCTTCCACATTCCTTAGTTTAGGTGTAAAACCGCGGAGAAAATTCTCTTGATCGATTCTGGTATGTTCGGATCCGATGGCATCATCTTTGACAAAGAATGGGCGAAAATACTACTCGTAGCTACAGCTTTCTACTGCATCCAATCTAACCGAATAGGCCAACATTTAAGCGAATGTAGACTTGATTTGATGGCGAATTTGGGTTCGGCACTTCTGATATTGGCGTCTCCTCTGTTATTATAATAAGAGTAGGGTTTAGGGTGCAATGAATGAGACAATTACCAACTTCGTATTTGAGCACTGGTTTATTCTTCACCAATTCGCAATATTAAAACATCAATCTTAAAATAACACAGCGTATAAGACTACGTCTGCAACTGACCATTTCGATGACAAGAATGCCCCCACCGACCATCAGTCAGGTTACTTATAGGACTTAGAGGGTCCGGGCGGGTGCAGGGGGCGTGACGTCATAGTGGCGTGATCGCCTGATCGGTCAGGTCAGGTGCAGCTGTTGTTTTTGTACATTGATTACTATTGGATATTTTTCACATTTTAGATTATAAATGATGACGCCGCCGTCATGCAATTTCACATTCGGTGTACAATAAAACTATACAGTACACAACGAAATTCATTGTACATTACATAAAAATGTTTCACTGTGAGACACCAGGGTATTATTTTAAACTAAATAAAAAAACGAGGCCAAAACTTGAACTAATTTTAAAAGTATTTAGCTTAAGATAAACTTGAATATATATACAATACGACAAAAATATAAATACTACCAAACTATTATCTGTATTCTTACAAAAAATTACGAAATATAAATATTTTTTTTTACTTTTCCTGGTTCAATTTGCTTTGAAGCATGTAGCGACGTGCTCCTTCTGCGAATGTCGCTCGCCCTCTGGGGAGTTGTGGAGGGTCCCTAAGCTCGTCCTTGTTTGATAGACGGGGCTAGCCGTTAAGGTCAGGTTTCCGAGATATCGCAAAGTTTCATTGTGTCCGTTTGTGTCAATGTTCCACAACTGACCCTACTAAAAATCACAATTAAAACTATTTACTTAAGATACCGAAACTTACCCAACATTTGATATTTGTAAAAAAGGGATTGTGCGAATTTTTTATACAGTCATGGCCAGATAATTAAGAACAAGATTATTTTTCCCATGCAACTGCATACAAAAACCACTTTCGATGTTTTATTAATGTGTCAAAACTGCGTTTGCAATTTTATTAATTAATAATACAACCCAATAAACTTAAATTATAATTAAGAACAAAATGCATGAAATTGTTCTTAATTATAATTTTGATTTATTTCGTCGTCCGTAATTTAAAAATGCCATATTTGTTATACATTGAATGTTGATTATATTAAAGCCTGTTAAACCATAGATCAATTAATGTATTATTCATGAATAAAATTGCAAAAGCAGTCTTGACATATTAATAAAATATCGAATGTCATTTTTGTAGGCAGTTGTATGGGAAAAATAATCTTGTTCTTAATTATCTCGCCACGACTGTATACCTACACACGCATCAAGTTGAAATAATTAAAGAAAGAGGCACATTATACTTTGTGTGTTTTGAAAACAGATAAGGTAAGTATTTGTTAATAAATGTTATATTATATTTTTTATTATTTTTATTATAGAGTTAAATCGAAAACGCAAGTATATTCCTGAAACACAGATCGATGACGATGAAACTCAATGTGAGGACTTTGAAAAATATTCTCAAACATTCTCTGATGATGAAAGCTTGAAGGTTCAAAAGAAATTTAAAGATAGTGCTACATGTACTGAAAATATTGAAGGAAAAAAAATCGAATACCTGACGTGAAAGATCTACATGGATGTAATTTTTTTGGACAATTCGTATCTAATGAACTGTTAAGATATGATGTTGGTTAGAGATATATAATCATGCAAAAAATTATAGAAGTTCTGAAAAAAGGTTCTGAAACTTTTGAATGAAAAAAGAAAATAAAACATATTGTTATGAAGATTGATTGTTGAAAGGGCATAAAAGTCGAGGAAATTAATTATTTGTCACTAATCGCAAAACAATTGCAACAACTAACACAAATTATATATTGTAAAAATTGTGGTTCCCGCCAATAAACTTTTTTTTTTTCATAACTAAGTGAGATCTGACTGACTTAGGTCGTATTATAAACTGCCCAGTTATAAGCCGTTTAGTTTTATTATACCAAACGCATTATTATTGTTTAAATTTGTTAATTTAAAAAATAAATCTAAAAATTATCTATGTTACGAAAGTTGATAAGCGAAAAATAAGCGAATCCACGAACACAACACATGAAATGCTATATGAAGCTTACAACAATTCTTTAAAGGCAGTCCTCCGGCTACAAATGCAAAATATCAAAAGTTTCCCTGGCGAAAATGTTGATAGATTTTTAACGGAAGCACCCGATGCTATACTTGACCATTAAGGTAAGTTTATTTTATTAACCGACTTCAAAAAAAGAAGGAGGTTTTCAATTCGACCGTACATATTTTTTTTATATTTGTTCGCCGATTACTCGAAGACGGTTTGACCGATTTGGAAAAACAAAATTGTGTTTGATTATGTATACTCCCGAGGTGATCCCATAGAAATCTGGTGCTGATCTGATGATGGGATCCGTGAAGAATCAAGGGAACTCCTCGATTTTGAAAGGCATACGTATAGTGATTTTGGAGTTTTCTACAGTAAATCAAGCAATTTGTTGCAAAAACCATAAATTTGGTAAGGTAGACCTGATGATGGAGACCAGAGATGGCATGTGGAACTTCGGAAACATATTCCGAGCTCCGTCGTCCGATTTGAGTAATGTTTCTTTTGATCGGAAGAAGTCATCTCTGAATTGGTTCCATAGAAATCTGATGCTGATCTGATGATGGAATCCATGAGGAATCAAGGGAACTCCTCAATTTTGAAGGGCACATGTATGGTGATTTCGGAGTTTTCTTAAGTATACTAAACAATTTGTATATACTTCAAGGATAATTTGAAAAGACTTGATTTTCACTAAAAATCAAAAATTAAGTAAATTTTTAACAAAAAGTAAAACCGACTTCAAACAAAAAAGTAAAAAATAACTTTACTTAGCACAAAATAATAGGTACATCGTCTGATACAGTTTAAATAAGTATTTTATAACTTTGAAGTCGGTGCCATGTAAGGCACCGTATGTGTAAACTTTAGTTTAAGAAACATTAATAACACCTGGTAATTTTTTACATGGCACCGACTTTAAAGTTATAAAATATTTATTTAAACTGTATCAGACGACGTATTATTGCCAACCTCCATATCCTAGTTGGTAGTTACCCTGCCTACGAAGCTGGAGGTTCCGGGTTCGAATCCCGGCGAGGGCATTCTTTGTGTAATTATTTATCACAAATGTTTGTTCCTTGGTCGTGGCTGTCTATGTATTTAAGTATCTATATGTATCTATCTATTATATATATCGTCGCCTGGTACCCACATCACAAGCCTTAATTGAGCTTACCGTGGGGCTAGGTCGATATGTGTAAGATGTCCCAAGATATTTATTTTAATTTTTTATTTATTATTTTGTGCTAAATAAAGTTATTTTTTACTTTTTAGTTTTTTGTTTGAAGTCGGTTTTACTTTTTGTTAAATAAAATATTTATACGAAATTTCTAACTGTTATATTCTACAAGACATACAACATTGTTATTTAACATTCCGTTTTTTGGTTTTAGGTCGCTCTTATTTTGGGGATAAATGGAGCCTGCCGAAGTACCCAGCTGACGAACATAACAACAGACGACATCGAAAATCACGCAAATACGATGATTGTCAAACTAGTCGATACGAAAACAAATGTAGATAGAGTTTTCGTCGTCCGCAGCCAGTATTTAGAAGTTATAATAAATATGAAGCTCTTTGTCCATTGAACACGAACATAAATAAACTTGAACTTTTTCTTTATAGTTTTATTTTAATAATTTCATTGCGTCTTCCATTTTCAAAAGCTTTTGACTGTAACAGCGTCACGCGACAGGTTTGCCTTACTGCATATAATAACGCACGCCTATCGTCATCCGCACTGAAACGCTGACGCGTAAAAATAGTGCTGCTTGAAAAGGTTGTTAACAACTGAATTTGAAAAAATAATAAAATATTTTGAATATTCCAGAAACGAAGGCACCTAGCTTGTTCTACATGGCAAACAATAATAATTTTGTTCGGGGTGAACCTTTCTGAAACTTAATTTGAAGAAGTTTTAGTCGATTTTAAAATGACACTCCTCTCGTGTCACACGCCATTCGTTAAAAACTTTGATGACACTCCTGGCGT
Source organism: Thaumatotibia leucotreta (assembly GCA_025490895.1). Taxonomy (NCBI): domain Eukaryota; kingdom Metazoa; phylum Arthropoda; class Insecta; order Lepidoptera; family Tortricidae; genus Thaumatotibia; species Thaumatotibia leucotreta. The sequence continues at coordinate 80,722 of JALPQI010001330.1, read as the reverse complement.
GTCATCCGCACTGAAACGGTTAAAGAAACAGTCAAACTAGGTGACACATACAAAGTGTTCGATTTTTTTCTAAATACTGTAAATTATTAATTATTGATTTATACATTTTTGGAAATTAGCTATTACCTGGAAGTAGTCTTTTCAGGAAGGGTGTGAGTAACAGATGTGAATGTAACATTGTTGATTGATCGTTAGAAATATAATTAATAATACTATAGTAAACGGCTGTAAAAAATACATTCAAGTATCGTTAGAAATTGGTTTCAGTTCTGAGTAATTATAATTTGCTGTTGGCCTAATAAGCGAAACTACTTCGTTAGCTTTTCGACATTGTACACGCTCTAAACGAGGCTTGATGGATCGGAGGCCTTCGAAAGGAATTGAATGAGCACTCTCCTCTATTTGCAAAGTGATCGATTGACATTTCATGTTCATGGCACTTGCAGTTAAGCGATACTGTTAGATTAAAAAGGATATGCATACAATACTCCTTAGTCGTGCTTCTAACCCCAAATGAAAAAGCTCGATATCAAAATCTTTGGGTTGCTTATCTTTGACAACTATTTAATAAATAATAACACACAACGTATAGTGAAAATGTAGTAAAAAGTAAATTAATTTAAAGGGGTCATGCATGAAATATTAATGATGGTTCACATCAGTTACACTTAGGTAGGTAGGTACTTACTTAAGTAGTGCCTTTAAAAAATAAGTCAGACAAAATAAAAGGCAGCTAATGCTTCTCAAATTTAAATACAAATAGTTGAACTACTAATTAAGTAGACGGTTTATATAGATCTGTTAAGTCAGCAGGCATTGACAATAGATAAATAAATGGGTATTAAATATCTTGGGACATCTTACACGAATAATCCAAGTCCCATAGAGTGCTCAATTAAAGCTTGTGATATGGGTACCAAGCGAAGACATATAATAATACCTACACGGTGCTCGTGAGCATTCCGAAAGATTTTAATGCTGAATTCTTGAGCATATTTAGAGTATTTATTGTTATATAAAATTTCCTGGATTCGCCTTGGTTCCAGAGATAATTAACTTTTTTTCGAAATAAGTTTTTCGACGTCATCATCATCATCATCATCATCAGCCCATGATAGTCCACTGTTGGACGTAGGCCTCTCCTACTAACTATGCATATAGACACATTAGGAGGTAAAAATGCCCATAATCGCCACGCTGGGCAAGCGGATTGGCGATCGCAGTAATGTGTCCACTATGATGACGCTGCTGCCCATCATCAATCTTTTATCAAATAATGGTCAGTGACACTTCAATCTCGACGTAACTCGTCATAAAATTTATTTTTGATTACAATGCTATTGTAGTAGCATTGTGTTCTAATATTACCACACCTTTTGCCTGACAATCAAAAAAATAAGAATAGACTTGACAAAAAAATCTCTCCCTAAAAAAAACATTTAAAAAATTAATTTTAACAAATTGTTGTTATTATAAAAAGTATTCAAAAAGTCAAAAAAAAAAAAAAATTTTTTTTTTGTCAAATTTGTAATAAGGCTCATAATATTTTTTGTTTATTTTGATGTCTAGAATGCATAGTCAAATGCAAGCACCGTGTATACGTAAATACATATACGACCACGACCATATACTTGTGAAAAATAAATACTCCAATAATGCAGTCGCCGCCATTTGAACCCGGAACCTCCAGCTTCGTGGGCAGGGTCACTAACTAGGCTATGGAGTCTGACAAACAACAGTACAAAGCAACAGAACTTTATTTTCATCTGAATGTATTTCAATTATATGCACAGTAATTCGATCTAAATTTAGCTTTTGTCGGAGTTAACAATGGTTATTTGAAGCTTTCATTTTATTAGCTATACAAAGAAAAATAAAACTTTACGGACGCCCCTCAGGTGCTATCCGTGAAAAGAATATTTATAAAGTTTTCTTTGTTTTAAAAAGTTCTTTCTCTTCCCCATTTTCGCTTTAAAATATTTTTTAAAGCGAAAAGCTTGGTTACCTATTACGCTTTAAAATTAACGGATTCATAGGTAGATACTACCAACAATTTGAATTTAACAATGGCTGTTGGCCGATGGGATAAGGCGTTAATTAATTTTATGCAGAACTGTATAATTGACAAATTTTATTATGGTATGGGGCACACTTGCCAGACAAATATGTACGAATACCTAACCTCCCACCTAACTTTACAACCCGGTATAGATTGGAAAGTGAAAATCGTTAATAACGAATTCTCGCATACACACTGCAATTATCTAGATAGCATGAACTATTGATATTACAAAAATGTTAGTTTTGACAAATATATATTATTATTTAGTATACAAAAACACGATTATAAGAAACACCTTGTTTTGTGAGGACGGGCGTTGATTCATATATGTCCCAGTATTGGATATATCTAGATTTTTTAAATACATTTTAATGTCACCTAATTCATTTTATAATATTTTAATTAGACATGAAATGAAATTTGTTTTTGAATTATTATTTTTATGAAATTTACTTTAGAAGTACCTATTCTAATTAATCTACTAACATTTGGCATTTTTTCTTAAAGGACTATGCGTCAAAATGGACCAAAAACCAACAGAGCTGGGAGTAGTGTCATTAAAAAGGTCTGCTTATGTACATTATTTCATTCTATAGGTGCAAAGTTCAATTCCATTGAATAATTTTATATGAGTAAGGCGTTCTGCGGGCACTCTCTAAGTAAATCACCGTCGTCCACACATTCTTATTCTTATTCTTATTCTTATTCTTATCATTCACCATAGTATTTACTCTGACTAAAATACAAATATCTCAGTTTTGCAATGGAATTGAACATAGTGCCCATAGAATGAAATAAAATAAATGTAAATACCTATTTAATGACACCACTCCCAGCTCTGTTGGTTTTTGGTCCACTCTCCATACAAATTTGCCCATAGTCCTTTATTCGAAAAATACTAACCTTTGGCATTTTTTCTTAAATTTATTTGAATTTAACAATGGCTGTTGGCCGATGGGATAAGGCGTTAATTAATTTTATGCGGAACTGTATAATTGACAAATTTTATTATGGTAAGGGGCACATTTGCCAGACAAATATGTACGAATACCTAACCTCCCACCTAACTTTACAACCCGGTATAGATTGGAAAGTGAAAATCGTTAATAATGAATTCTCGCATACACACTGCAATTATCTAGATAGCATGAACTATTGATATTACAAAAATGTTAGTTTTGACAAATATATATTATTATTTAGTATACAAAAACACGTTGATTCATATATGTCCCAGTATTGGATATATCTAGATTTATTTTTATATACATTTTAATGCCACCTAACTAGTTTTATAATATTTTAATTAGACATGAAATGATGTTTGTTTTTGAATTATTATTTTTATGAAATTTACTTTATAAGTACCTATTCTAATTAATCTACTAACCTTTGGCATTTTTTCTTCAATTTATTCGAATAATATGTAAGAAAATGAAAAAAGCGTACCAGGGTGCTTAGACAAGATGCCAATCGCTAGCGCTTCATCGTTAATCGCAGCTATCGCAGCTGTCACTCTATCATATTAGTGCGACAAAGACAGTTGTCTTTGTCGCACTAATATGATAGAGTGACAGAGAGGGAAAACTACGATACGCTACTAAGCGCTAGCGATTGGCAACTTGGCTAAGCATCCAGTTCTTCCTTAGACGACTCAGTTTCGAACAAATATATACCACTTACATATCACTTTAATATCATTATGGTTATAAAAAAGTGAACATAATTTGCCTCTTCTATCTAGAATCTCAAAACAGCTCTTAGATTGAGGTACATTATAAAAAATAAGAACAATAATAGAAAAGTACTCCACTTATTCTGTTAGAAATGAAATTATCTTCCGCTAGGGGCTAAAATGCTAGCAGGATTCTTTTTAGGTACTCCAATATAGTATCGCAAAGATGAGTTAATTCGTAAAATACACCGGACTTTTAAGCATCGTCACATCGTTCGTGTATGGTTAAAATTGACCTTAACAAATAATATTACCTAATATTAAGACACAAGAAAGGCTAATTTGCAGGCTGAAGCTTTTGTTTAAATGGACGACCATGGGATTAATTTAATATGGCAGTTTCAACTTTTTTTATTTGGACGGCGACAGTATTGGAATGTGTATGTTTGTATGTAAGCTTTCTGTCTGGAAGACGAGTAAGCAATGTTTTTTATTTTTTGACAGAGTATGCGCCCATATACAGCGTGTAAGTCTAATACGGGCGATAAATTAAATCGGATATAGTATTCATTCGTGTGATCATGAATTAAAAGGTTTTTTTAAGTTACATTTAATTATGACCCCGTAATTATTATTTTTTTAATTTCTGAGCAGCAATGTACTGCAAACATGGTTGCGTAGGTACTGTAATGTCTCATTAACAAATACAACAATAACATTTACAAACTTACCTTATATCTGGAAGTACATTCAGAATACATGTAAACATTACACTGCGTTAAATGTTTTGTAGTTAGTTTGGTAGACCAAAGTACTACTGTGTTAAAAGTATTAGATATTTATCAATTTTATCATGTTTATCAACAAGAAACTGACTTCATCTACTTAATGTCATTTTAATCAGTCACGATAACAGCACTTGACGCAACGATTCTTAATTATGAGCAATAGACAAGAACCTTCGATAGAGCACCTTTTCTGAAAATTCATTTAAATTCAGCACCTATCGAATATGTGATTATTGTTATTCGTTTCGTATTTAATTTGCCTGATTTTTTATACTAAGATGATGAGAAATAAGCATACGGCTCGCCTCATAATTGTACAGTTATTACCAAAATTATTTCGAGAATTAGCTAAACCGTCTAAATACTACAAAATTTGGTACATTGTGTGAAAACGTTGCAAACTCTTTGGTGGAATTTCAAGTTTCTTATTTTATTTCAACTCTGATTTGACGTCAGTTTTTTAATACAAAACTAATCGTATGTTTACAAGATGCCTCGTTTAACTACTTATACTGCTCGTGAACTAAAGGACATGATTTTAATTTACGGTGAAACGTTACAAATTGGTGTTCGAGCGCTAGCTCTGTACAGCGATTCCCCCATCGAGCAATACCGAGAAACGCTCGAGTTATTGTAAAAGTGATATAACAGCGAGTTCGCGAAGGTTTGCCCGTGACTGGAAGGGTGGAGGGAGCAGCTGTTCACGATGAGCTTCCAGTTCCACTGCAAGAACGAATTCTTCACCATTTTGCACTGAATCCTGAAAGTAGTACCAGAAATGCTGGAAGACGTTTTAATTTAATGCGTGTCATACTGCGGTACACAGAATACTCAAACGTGACAGGCAGCATCCCTACAAATTTTTAAAGGTTCATGCTTTACTGCCGAGGGACTTGCCACCACGCAGTGCGTTTTCCGATTGGCTACTCAGGCGGCATCGAGAAGACGATAATTTTATATCCAAAATTATCTGGACCGATGAAAGCACGTTCACCAGGAATGGGGTTTGGAACCAACGCAACTGCCATTACTGGTCACGCTTAAACTTACATCACATGAAAGAAACAGGCCATCAATATCGTTGGGCCGTAAATGTGTGGGCCGCAATACATGGTGACCAAATCATAGGGCCCGTTTTTATCGACGGGAACTTGAATGCTGACAAGTTCATTCAGCTTATGAACGGACCGCTAGCTGAATATGTAAATACGCTGCCTGAGGAAGAGCGTCGACAAACATGGTTACAGCTAGACGGTGCTCCAGCGCACGCTGCGGTTCGCGTCCGAAACGCGTTAAACGACATGTTCGAAGACAGATGGATCGGGCGGTTTGGTCCACGTCGTTGGCCTGCTCGTTCGCCTGACTTAACACCGCTCGATTTTTTTCTGTGGGGCGCAGTAAAAAACGAGGTGTACTCGCAACCAAGGACAACCCAGGAATAACTGAGAAACAAAATAACTGAAGTTTTTCAAAAACTCAGAGATACCATCAATCTACGTCATGTTATGAAATCAATCAAACGACGTTACGAAACCTGTTCTGAATTGCAAGGAAGGCACGTCGAGAATAGGTATCTGCGGCGAAACCGGTAAAACAATACTCAGTTTACTCAAAATTTGTACATATTGTTGAAAATTGTAGTTTTTTAGTTTAATTTTTCTGTTGGTTTTCTTTAAGTGTCTGAATAACTTCAGTACATTTCAGTAGTAATTTTAATGGGTTGTTATTAAAATAAATCATAATTGTAATAAGTCTGTAGTTAATTTTTTTAAATAGTTATTATTTTCGTCAGTTAAATAGCCATTTTACACGGTTATTTATTTGTTAGGTTTAGGTATTCACATATCATGACAGCTAATGACATTACTTATACGCCATAGGAGCTTTTGAGAGTAACTGTCAACAAGCGTTTAACGTGAGTGTGTTTGCATTACATTGCGGGCTGAATTATTTTGTATGGATATTTTTTTTTGTTGCAGCTCTAAGTAAATATTATCTAATTGCCTTTACTTTGTCCTATACTAACCACCGTTAAGAGATTCGCCCGTATTAGACTTACACGCTGTATAAATACACACTTCCAGATCTATATTTTAACCGGAAAGGTAAACTAGGTATAGGTACCGGACATTTTAAAAAACAATATTTTATGTAATCAATTAGACGTTATATATTATTGAATTCGATTTATGACATCTTTCCACAAAACAAGACTCATAATATAGTCAATAAAATACATGATATATACTGTAGAGGTTGTATATACAACCTCTTTATTTTAGTTACCACAGTAAATATAAATTAAACGATTATTCTTCGAAGTCTACCTCTGAGTTTCTTCTTACACTTGCACCTCCCACAGTACAATCTGAATATCTTCAAGGCAAGAGTAAATAGGTATCTCATAGCATAGATAAGCGTGCTCCACCGTAGACTGCATCATCCCTTACTGGCAGGTATGATCGTGGTCTAACGACTACCTATTCTGAATAAAAAAACAAATAAATAAAGGATAGATAACTCGCTTTTTCTGTGACCTATACTATCACTTTAAATACAAAATACTGAATACATATACATACCAACACTCACATCGCACAAATGATCAGCCTATGATAGTTCACTGCTGGACGTAGGCCTCTCCTATTAACTATTTGTTAAAACTCTCCTATTAACGTTTTTGGGGTTTAAAAAAACCTCAATAAAAAACTAAGAACAAGAACAGAGAATGATTAGTTACTACGTTAATACAGTGTCTCAAATATGAGCAAATTCGTCAAAAACTATACAGGATTCTTAAGAAATATTTCCTGCCACTAGGAAAGCCGGAGTAAGGGTTGCCTGTTCCATTTTAAACAAGTAGCTGGAATCGTTTTCATCGACGATTTTTTTTAACCGTTGTATTAGGCAAAAGCCGGAGTAGGGAATTTGGCTAAGCGGGAATAGCCGTACATGTTCAGTTTTAGTCGGCAACCCTAGAGGTGACGACCGTCGAGGGTAGACAGGTGAGGGCCTACCTACTTAACTTAAAAATCAAGTTAGTTTACGAATAAAATATCAAAATAACCTTATTTTTAAAGGTTTCAATGATACTTGTCCACTTGTCCATTTCAATTTCGTAATCGGATTTATTCAGTTATAGTCTGGCAAAGTAACTTCCATCTGCGATCTGATCCGTCGCTGCAATTGCAAATAGGTAAAATGTAAATAGATACGATCTCCTTTGCTTAATGTAATTAAAAAAATTTGCATCATTTCTACTGATAAAATATATGTACATAAAAAATGCTCTTTAGTCGTCACAAAAATATCGCGCATGGAGATCGTGGTATTGTATGGCAGGTTTGCGAATTCAAATGAACACGCTACAGCCACTATGACAAGTACAGGTATTGGGAATCTAGGTATAACCTAACACTTAGGTACGTTGTTCACCCATATTTTTTGGCACTCTACCAAATGCTTTATTAATTATTAGGAAAATACTGCAATGTTTGACCTGAATTAGCTCTTTCACGCGATTAACTTCCAACTGCATTGAGCTAGTGTGAATGTAGGTTTCTAGTTTGAAGTGGAGGCCAGGAGCAGGACCCACACTCGGTAATAAGGTTAACGAGGTGGGTGAAGATCTGCTAACGAGGAAAGCCTTCCGCTTTTATTTAATTTCAAAAAGGCAGGAGTAAAAAGGAACGAGCGAATAGCGTCTGTTTAAATGAAACGAGGATAGCACTATCGTATATGTGTACACAGTATCACAAGTATCTAGTTTGTACCTATAGTATATGTAGCTGTCACTTGTATTTAATAATTTCACGTTTCTATAAGTTCTAACAGCTTTCTAAGTTATTTAGGTACTGTCAGTTTTGCTCACCAAGGCAGGAGATATTAGTATACAACAAAAAAACAATGATATGTTACAAATATAAGTTTTATTTCTAAGCTATTTGACTATGGTGCCATGGTATAGGTGTTGGCGCCGACAGTTGAGATCGGCTGTAAACTGTTCTGACTCTGAGTTAGTGGAACGAAGCTACCATACACCAGTTACCTAGGTTATGTAAGTGAAAATATTTATTGGTAAACCAACAGCACATGAAACATAGTAGTAAAATACATATAACCTTAAAAATAAATAAAAAAATAAGAAGTTTCAACAATAAACTTAAAAATAAAAATTACAAAAAAAACTAACTACCTATCAAAATCAGGCTCCATGCCGGCCCCTTATGTAAGTAGTTCGTTTCGAGGGAATTTTGTTGTCTTTCGTCTAGGTACTTAATTTTGATAATTATGTTTGTCGTTAGAGTAAAGTTTAACAAATTCATAATTATTTGTTCCCAAATTAGCACATAACATATGTAAATACCACACCAATCAGGAATCTGGGAAAATATCATCATAATAAAAAAACGTTTTATGTTATTGAAATAATTAATGATTGGAAGTAATGAACTTATGGGATAAATTGTTGAGGAAATGATAGTTGTAATATAGTGTTTGGGAATTATAAAATGTGTTGTCCATTCATCGCGTATAGTGACTCGATAAATTATATTTCTGGTACCTATGTATTTCATTTGTTTGATAATAAATGGGTACAAATTATACCTGTGCCGGTGACAACTTGCCAATGATGAAAGATGATAAAGAGAAACGGCAATTTAAAGCCACAATCTACTTGTTTCATAGAACAGCTCATATTATCTGTCTTAGATATCTGGTATATAACTGAAACTAGGATAGCACCCTATTCTCAAAATACTTCGATCAACTTTGCTTTCGTGTCCGTGCGTCTCGCGAAGTTTTATGAGCCGAATGAGATAGATTGGGGATCGGATGCATTATTGGCTATTGAAGATTGATTCTGTGACTTGGACGGAAAAGTTTGGGATTGGTTATAACTCGCCCGTGTTCAGAGTAATCATGTAGATTGTGGAGGTAGGATAAATGTGGGTTACATGGTACCTATAAATATGGTAAATATACGAGTATAAAATGATCCCTACTTGGTACTAGTTACTGCTGGTTTATTTAGTAAACAACGGGTACTACACTTACTGTTCAGTTTATTATGAAGACATAAAAAATTGATAAGGTATTTTTTATATTGTCGTTGTGTATTGTTGTCTGTAAAAATGTTTTATATCGATTTCTTTTATCTTGCCATTCTAGCAGTTTGATTCCTTTTGTCACTTGTGGCCTGTCGTAGTTCGGTATTGCTGTTCCAGAAGCGACAGCTGAGCCTAACGGAAACTTTGCCAAATCACCACTCTAATCCTTAGAGTGCAGCTCTGTTTACATTCAAACTGAGGGATTGGAATTATTAAGATGGAATAGAGATTGTGCTGAACTTGTCGGAAGATTGAGCCGGGCCTCATTCAAATGCAGATTTAGGTCAGACGTCGATTGACTTCGAACAGTGTAATTAAGAAAGACTTGAAAGTTAGATTGCTTGATTCTTGTCCATTCAGCGCGGCGTCTCATTTTCTGTGAATTGATTATGGTTATCATCCATCGTGGCTAATCTATACCTACTTGAATTGATTTTAAATTATTGTCAAAGGATTAATTCCTTTAAAAGTGGGAATTAATTCTGCTTATGAAATAGTTTTTGAACTGCAGGTCGGCAAGCGGCATTTATGCGGTTCCTGCGGGAAATGTTTGAGGAAAGTTGAAGCCCGTTCGCACGACTGTTGAGGAAAGCGCAGCTTTCAATTTAAACGTTTCCCACTTACATATCTGGGAGTGCCTAGTTTAGTCGTACCTGTTCAAATAAGTTATTAAAGGGACCGGACCTTCTGCCGCAATCTTATAACAGAGTTTAAAGTAGTTGGAACTATTCTGTCATACCTACACTAATTCATAATTTACCTGCTTACAGATATTTAGGCATGTCGTTCTAAGATTTTCGTTTCCATTTATTTCACCGCAATATAAAATAGTCGATCGTACAACAAGGGCATAACCCATTTTTACCCGAGGCAATTTTTTATAGAGGGTAAAAATTTACATTTGTGCCCTTGTTGTACACTCTGCTTTTCACTTCGTTTGCGACGAAAGTAAAACACTTTTATGAATCACTGCAATTTACACAACGAAGTTGTCGTAAAGCGAAAGAAGAAATAGTTATTTGTTCAACTAGAGAGCAAAGTAGATTTTTGTTTTGAGTGTTGATGTTGAGTCTCGAGCAAGCGAAAGATTCTATGATTGAATTAATGATAATTAGAATCTTGAGCGCAGTGTATATCACAATATCTTTGCTCTTGTGTGATACATACAACTTTTCACCACAGCGGCGAGAACATAATTATTATAACGCAAAGGAATAAAACACCAAAACTTACTCTTGAGGAGTTATAACATTGGCTTCGTTACTTGATTCACTCATATTAAACACAGTTTTTAGTTTAAGTTATGTTTTATCTCTAAGTAAACGTACTACCTAATCAGTCTAACCACGATCACGACTAACATTTTTTTTTTTTTTTTTTTCTTCTTATGGACTTGAGGGCAGTGTTGCCCATAGCCAACGTCAAGTAGTAAAAGGGTAGGAAATAATAGGACGCGGAAAGGAATAACATAAACTCGGAATTTGGAAAAAAGCGGTCAAATCAGGTAAAGGACAATGGGAATAGAAATATACATTTTATGAATGGGAATAAAATTTGTACAAATAAATAAATACATTAATAATATCGTCCTATTAATGCAAATACCGACTAAGTGACTTTTTCACGAAATCGTGTTTTTTACGCCTTTGGAATAAGAATTTCAAGAGCTACAATCTAGTAAGACCCATGTTTTGATACGACTCTCCGTTCCAAAGATAGCTTTTAGATAAAGTTACTTAAACGTCATTTTACTGAAATATTCACTGCCAAAATCTGATATACATAACTTAATACAAAACTTTATGCTTTCTCCGCCAAGTAAAAACTGTTAATGGTTCATAGTGTTTATTTGCATTTATACATTCTCATTTTAAGTTTTACCAAAAAATATTATATATACTTATTTGGTTTTAGCATGAAAATGATTCTATTAAATTATTTATTCTACGACAGGTTGAACACATTACATGCCTTTAGCATGTTTTTCCAGTAGATAATTGTTTCCAAACAACGCCAATATCATACTGCCAAAAAATTTAAAAGCGACTTAGTTGCTTTTGCTTGTAGTTCTATTTCAATATTGACGTAAATCTCTACAGGAGAAACCAATTATGTGCGCGTACGAGCTTCACGCCTTAGTAACTTCACTCAGTTGCGACTCACGCGCCGATGTCACAGATTGTTGTTTCTCGTAATATTTGTTAAAAAAATCGTGTAAAAGACTATTTTAGCGCTATTGTATAATAACAATGAGTGCAAGGGGTAGAAAACTTGTTAGGCTCGCCACGGGGAACAAGGAAACTGCCTTTGGTCCGTTTTCGTAGTTAGCTACGTAAGAGGAATTATTTTTCGCCGTTTCGGAATTTATTTTCCGTTTTCGTAATTGCTTACTAATTATTCTTTCGTAGTTAATTACCAAAATATATTTAATTTTCTTATTTCATAATTACGAAAAAAGAATTGACTGCACTAGTTAATTTTCATAAACTGCCTGATACTGTTTTGAGATCTTTGTTCGTTTAGCCATTTTCCATAATATTTTTTAGTCGATAGATTTCCACTGCTACTGGACATAGGCCGCCTTCAGAGCATGCCTTAAAGATCGCTCGTGAGTAGGCGGCATCCAATAGAGGATTTTAAACAGAATAAAATGGATTGCTTGTATAAACTGTGGCCATAAAATAAGTGTATTCCCGTTGCCAGAGAGGTTTTTTGGCCACCTTGTATATTGTTAATCTTTTGCTGGATGCTATGTCATCATTTGTCAGGTTTTTTTTCATAAGACAACTGTTATTTTATTGGGTAGGTACATATTAGGACTTTCAATACCGGGATCGCGGTATTGGTAATCTAAAAATACCGGTATTGAAAGTCCTAGTACATATGTACCAACAAAAGAAAAAAGGCATCACTACGTTTTAATTATTTGGTACAAACTATATTGAATTCATTGTATTCCATTTTGTGGAAATACAAAAAGCTATGAAAGTTCCGATTTCAATTATTTCATTTCACATTGGCTTTTATTAATAAATATCTTGTATTTAGAATTTATTTAGCGTTAATGGTTTCATTAATTGCAAAACTGAATTAATGAATTACGAAACTCCAACAAATTTCATTTTGTAGACAACTCAGACTACCTGCAAAAACATATTTTATCCAAGGTAACTACGAAATTCAATTACTAAAAAGGAATAAATTTTCTTTTGATAATTAATTACCAAACAGTGAAACATAATTCTCGATTCGCAGCCAAATGACTGCGAAAAAAGAAAAAGAAATTCCTGTTTCGTAGTCAACTACGAAACAGATTACGAATTCAGAAATTAAATTCCGCTTTGGTAATCAATTACAAAACGGTGAAAAATAATTCTTCTTACGTAGGTAACTACGAAACCATAATTAGGTACGAAAACGGACCAAAGGGAATTTGGCTTTATTTTTTCTAACAAAACTTTCAATAATGTATGACTACCGGTTATCAAGTGTACTAATACTACTTAAATTACTGTTATGTGTAATTATAAAATGAAAAGTAACATCCTTAGTCATACATTATGGTGTTATTTAGTTTCGGAGGCCTAGCTTTCGAGTTCGAGTTGGCAGAGTTGCTGAGCGAGCGTAGTAGATGTAGTAAGTATAATGATGCGATTACTCGAAGATGCCAGGGTGCTTAGCCAAGTTGCCAATCGCTAGCGCTTAATCGTCAATCGTAGCTAACTGTCTTTGTCGCACTATTACGAAAGAGTGACAGAGAGGGAAAACTACGATACGCTACTAAGCGCTAGCGATTGGCAACTTGGCTAAGCATGCTGAACCGATTAGCATTTTTTTTTTATTTATTTAAAGTGTATAGTTTTGAGACATTGTTTTATAAATCTTAACGTAATCAGTTCAGTCGTTTATGAGATATCAACAAAAACTGGTAAAGTTCGTTGTTTTTTAATTTTTTTTATTTCGTGTTTTTCCCACAAAAACTAAAACTATGTATTATTGAGGGTTAGGAGGCTTCCAAAAATGCTTTATTGTCAATAAAATACTGTGATTAGTGATGATAATTTGAAGATTTGAGACTTAAACGAAGACACTTCTAGATTTCCTACAGATAAAACCGATTAAGTCATTGTGGATTTTTAGTAAATTTTGTAATAACTTAAAAATCTGAGACTTTTTTTTTATCATATTGTGATTTATAAGAAACGTACATGTCAACCAAAGCTTAATCAAAGGAATATGTTGTTCTAGATGTATTGATAAGAGAAATAAACAAAAATATATTTCTGCAGGAAAAAGCAACTAAGTTTGCGACTGTTTTATTAAAATAGCATTTTTATTGTCAATCAAATACCGACTGAATAATTTTCACGATTAGATAGTAAACTAGACAATATAGGCTATAAAATTCTAAATACAGATTGTACATATCTTAATTTTTTTATGTAAAGATATACCTCCAAACATTAAAATCGCATTATCTCAAAATCACTTTTTTTTACTTAGTCGGTATTTGCAGTAATAGGACGATATATATGTAACTTTATATTTTAATATCATTGTGTACGATAAACGAAGCCAAAATATTATACATATCAGGATTAAAAAGCAAGGAAGGAATGTCTGTAGGGAAAGGAATTTGTTTCGACTGTAAGGTTGCCATCAAAACAGATCTATCATATAATGGACAAGAAAGAAAAATGTGATTAACATCAGCCATCTCAGCACCACAGTCACATCTAGGATCTGGTATAAATTTCATCCTGGCTAAATGAGAAGGAGCGCATGACCCAGTCTCATACGTGTAAGGCAAGATATTTCACGTCTTTTATACTTTTTTGTTCTAAACCACGGTTCCCGTATCTAGACTGCTCCAAAACCAGAAGAACTCCCAAGATGACTTAAGATATAATTTAGGAAGTAAAAGTAAATCATGACAGTAGTTCTTGTATGGAAACATATCACCAGAAACGATAGCATCAACAGCCAGTCTATCGGCCCTCTCATTGCCAGGAATACCACAATGACTAGGCACCCACACAAAGTTGACAATCAGACCCTTCTCTTCACATTTTAATAAAGTTGCTCGAATATCATAAAGCAGAGGGTAGTTGTTAATCATTTTAAAAGGTGATTTTAATAAAATTTGTAGACCGCTTTTGGAGTCAGAAAAGATTACAGATTTATCTAAATTAAACATGCAAATATATTCAACTGCTTTAAATATGCCAAATAATTCACCAGTAAAGACAGTAGATTCCGGAGGAAGTTTAACTTTCTGAATAATATTGTATTGGTGATGGAATACACCAACCCCGACACAACTATTTGAAGAACGTTTGGATGCGTCTGTATATATGTGGTGCCATCCAGACCAATTTTCAACAACTAAGTTGTTAAATGTTGGTTTAGCACTTATTCCATCCTTCGTGATATTAGAATCTAGGATAACCCGGGGAGAAATAATTAAACAACTATATTCCTTGCTGTAAATAGGAAGGGAGATAAATCTAGTAGAGGGAGAAGTAAGGGATTGAAATTTAAGGTAACTATTAATTATGCAAGGAGGATTTCGATTACGCCAATACTGAGATGTCTGCATATGATCATAAAGAGCTGATAATTTAGGAATCAGAGGATGATTCAAAAATTGCATTGTTTTAAAAATTAATCTGTCTGATAAAAATTGGCGTCTCAAATGGGAAGGCGGGTCCACACACTCCACTTGCATCGCATTAGCGGGACTGGTCCTCATAGCACCAAGGATTATTCTAAGAGACTTATTTTGAATAATATTCAAAACCTGAAAAGACTCTTCCGTACCCGGTGTTAGAAGAAAAGAACAATAATCTAAAACGCTCCTTATGATCGAGTTATAAATGAGTTTTAAATAAAATGGATGGCTGCCCCACCACACACCAGCCAAACATCTCAAAATGTTTAAAGAACGCTCGCATCTGCTCTTTATGTAATTACAATGACTTTTTGCTGAAAGATTGTAATCCAAAACAACTCCAAGGTACTTGCATGGTCACAGAAAGAGATTGCAGATCCGTCATATGTTAGATTTATATTTACAGTTTTCCTCCTTGGAGAAAAAATAATTGCTGATGTTTTTGAGACTGATAGATCTAAGCCATTATTGTTTAAATATACATTGAACTGATTTAAATATGCATTAATGTTTTCACAGGCATTATTGATTGAAATATTTCTAGAATACAAAACAATATCATCGGCATATTGAATGACAGATACAGGGGACGAAGAAGATGAAGGAATATCATATGTATATACGTTAAAAAGTAAAGGGCTTAAAACAGAACCCTGTGGCAAACCTTTCCAAACCGTTCTGAATAATATTTTAGAATCTAAACTAGTTTAATGGTACGTTCATAAAACATGGCGGAAATTATATTACACAAGCGGCCCGGGATACCTAGCTGGTATAATTTATTTACAAGAATGGATATATTTACATTATCATACGCGGAAGTTATATCTACAAAACACGCATTTACATATTCTCTCTTTGAAAATGCTAAAAGAATGTCCGAGACTAATAAGCCAACACAATCTGCTGTGCTCTTGCCTTTACGAAAACCGTATTGGAAATCTGGAAGTAATTTTTTACTTTCGATGAACCACTCCAACCGATTTTTAATCAAATGTTCTAATATTTTTAATAGCACAGAAGATAACGCAATTGGCCGATAAGAATTTGGATCGTTTTGGGATTTTTTTGGTTTGAGAATTGGTAGCACTAATTGCATTTTCCATCTTGCAGGAATGTCAGCTGTCAAATAGATACTATTGATAAGATTTAGATAATAACCTAAAACATCGTTACTGGCATGAACTAGGAAGGAATACGGAATACCGTCGCAACCCGGTGCAGAGTCTACAACATAGGACAGCACATTCTTCAGGTCCAGGAAGGAGAACGGGCCATCAAAACTATGCATATCATTATCACTAAGATTAGGCGTAGTGCAAATCGGAAATGGGACATAAGGAGGAGCTAATTTATTTAAAAACTTGTCCGCTACTACAGGGTCTATACTAAACATGTTACTTTCATTAAAGGCTCCTCGAAACATCCGAACCTTTCGCCAGACTTCTGATGGGTGAGTACTTGGGCTAATTGATGCACAAAAAGATCTCCAACCGTCAAGCTTTTTCTTCTTCAATATTTTTTTAGTTTCCTTCATTGTAGCTAATAAGGTGTTATAATTTTCTTCATTAATGTTGTTATTGTATATAAATTCACATTGTTTTCTCTTTTTGACAGCCTCCGTGCATTCAGAGTCCCACCAAGGAGGACTGGGAATAATAAACTTAGTGGACTTCTTGGATGGAAATACTGCATCTGCTGCACTGATAAGAAATTTAGCAAAGGAGTCTGATGATTGCAACAACTGACCACGGGTTATAACAGGCAATTCAGTCAGCCTGTCATCCAAATATTTTTTATAATTATTCCAGTCAGCGTTTTGTAACCTATATGCTAACAGTGGAGATCTTTTAAGCAATGGTTTATTTTTAATGGGAAAAGAGATTAAAATCGGAAAATGATCACTGCCATAACTTGAAGGAAAAACTTCCCACAACAATGAGGATGCTAATGTGGAACTACAAATAGATAAGTCTATAGCACTAGGATGCTCATTTGGTGCAGCTCGTCGTGTGGGAACTCCTGAGTTTAAAATACATAAGTCATAAGTATCAACTAAGTTTATTATTTCTTCACCTAAGTTGGTAGAGGAATTACACCCCCAGGAGGAGTGATGGCAGTTAAAATCGCCCAATATAACAATAGGTGATGGTAAAGAAGATATAATAGATCTTAATTCATTAATTATAGATAATGTAGGATGAGGAATGTACACTGACACTATACAAATGTTATTTACAATGGCTGAAATAATGGAATAATCATTACTATGAGATAATGGATTATATACAAAATGAAATGAATTTTTAACTAGAATGGCTACACCACCACACCCGTCAGACCTATCTTCGCGGATGCAGGCATAATCCGGAATTCTGAAACATGACCCAGACCTGAGCCATGTCTCAGAAAGAGCAATAATAAAAGGGTCTACTTTTTTGATTAAGTGTATTAAGTCACTCTTTTTATTGTTTATGCTGCGACAATTCCACTGCAGGATCTTGGAATTGTGGGCCATTATTGAAGAAAACTTTGGAAAATAAACTTTTGATATATGCAGCGTTGGACGGTTCAGAATCAATACTATTTTCATGGGTTAACATTTTTAAAAGTTCTATAATGAGGTCTTTCTTGGCTTGTTCCTTAGACACATCATTTAAAGCGCAACCATTTCCAGAAGGAGATGGCATGTCATAATCTTTTACTAAACTATTGTGTTGTGTTGAGTTGAATCCTTTTGGGGATTTAGGCAAGCTTCGGGGTTTAAGAAAAACTGTCTTTTTGTAAGAGTGAGTGCCTGAATTGTTTGAATTGGTTGAATTGTTTGTTTGAGTGTGGAAAGCAGGAGGGGAAGTTACAACAACATCAGCATAAGGCTTAGTGACAGGAGGATGCAATTTAGATGCCTCTGAATAAGATAAAGCACTCTGCGCCATGGAAAGTTTAATATTCTTTTGGCGTTCATATTCTGGACATCTTGTTTTGTTAATAGCAAAATGAAGGCCAGAGCAAAGACAACAAGTTGCACAGTCCTCCTCAATGTTACATGAGGAGCCCGTGTGACCTTGCCCACACTTGTAACAACGTGGCTTAGACCTACATTGCACCTGAGTGTGCCCAAAACGGCAGCAATTGAAGCACTGTATGGTGGGATATACATATAGGTCGACAGGAAGAGCATTGTAACACATGAATATACGCTTTGGAAGAACCTGACCGTCAAATGTTACAACAATTGTTTGTGATGGTTTCCAAACTGGAGCACCATCCACCATGACTTTGTAATTGATTCTTCTCACTTTAACTACTTCCCCGCATCCCAAAGGCACACTAATGTTTTCTTTTACTTCATCCAGAGACCATTCAGCCGGAATACCTTTAACCACACCCATTCTTATTACATTGAAGGATGGAATAAATGCCTTATATTTATTTTCCGGTAGCCTTTTGTCACCGAGGAACTGGTTGGCATCTTGGTATTTGGAAAATGATAAACAGATCCTATTGCGTCCAATGCGCTTTACACTACCGTTTATAATGTTTTTGAAATTTTGTCTTTTTAAAAAATTTCCAAATGCAACAGAATGAACAGATGTCCCGTCATTAGGAGAGTCCTGCTGTTTTTGTACATGAATAATATATGGAGAACAGTCTGTAGATATATATTGTTTTCTAAATATGTCTGAGGACTGAGTGGAAGATGAACTCTTGGGAGACGGTGCTGGAACCGGGGCTGGAGTCGGAGCCGGAGCTGCGACTGGAGCCGGGGCTGACACTGGGGTTACAAATTGTACATTACTTGTCTTTATTTTATTATCATGACAGTCACATTCATCTAGAATAGACTCTCTGTCTCTGTTTTGGTGGTTTTTATTACTCCTACGCTTTTTTTTATTGCAATGACGACACACTTTCCTCACTGCATTTCTACGTTTACGAGACATAGAAGATATAGAGCTATCTGTATCCATGCTTTGATCATTATCATTCCCTCCCTGATCAGAATTATTACCGTCAATTGTAATGAAATGTGACACTGGAGGGCCACCCAAGCTACCTCCTCCAGGGTCATCTGGTTCGTCGCCCATGGCGACGACTAAAACAATATGTACAAGAAGAAAACTTACCTAAATGATGATTATATATATGTCGGAGATATGAGTTACTAAATCTAGAAAACGATAAGCAATGTTTTGCTTGGAGTGGTCTTTGCTTGGTCCATGCAGGTTTGCAGGTAGATGATACCAACCTATGAACAGGTGGCTGGTGACCTGACAGTATAAAAGGTCACTACTGCAGTGTTCATCAATTCATTCCCGTGTTAGACATAGAACGATTCACTCTTGTCTTGTTATGTGAAGGGTTTACATTCTTACGAAGGAAGTTATTTCTATGGGGTATGCATCCTATGCATGGACGCAAGCTTAGAACTCTCCATTCGTTTTCTACTACTGCGTAGATGCGTAGATACAAGATTCTGTAACGAGTAACAAGTAGCTAGGCCTCTTAGCTCGGCTGTCATTAGGGTTCCCGATATCAGCAAGTAGGATGAAGACTCAAGGCTCACGTAACAGTGAGTACTGGTATTGTATCACATGTAAACGGTAAGGTTTAAAATCGACAACAGTTGGTAAGGTAATGATTGTTCACTATGTTTGCAGTTAAGTTTGATTTGAGTCGTGATTTAGAAAACTGCTTTGTTCTTTTTTTGTGATTACTGTTGTAAGAAAACGTGTGGGTAGGTATCCTACCCTATTGAAAAAAAATAATAAAAACAGTAATTCTAGTGATTTCAAAGTATATCATGACCCATACTTATTACTTACTTAGTTGTGAAATACTAGCAGTACCAAAATATGGGCAGGTAGCCCTTTGTTTTGTTTTGTTTTCGAGTCTACCAAAAATTAATTTGTGATAGTGATAAACATTTTCAATCCATGCCTTGTGTTAAAAGTTTTCTATGCGTGTGAAATTACCGTTACAGATGTTCAACCTCAAGATCACTGTGAGAGTGGTCAGCGGTTTCGTCCATGATGACTATGCTGTGGTGATGACAATTTATTGCAAGGTGTACACGAAAATAAGAGAAAAACTGCCAAAGATGCGAGTTTTGGAGCAACAGAAATAAAAGGACAGGTTTCGTTCCAATTGTTTTAATGCAAAATTCGAAGTAGTCATTTAAAAATTAACGGTTGATATTTGTTTGTAGCGTGAAGTTTTGTGTCCTCAAAACGTTTTATTATTTGCGAGATTAACTTGGTTGTAGTAAAGTGAAGTCCATCATTATTTTAATGACAAAGTGTACTAGATGCCAATACCCTAAACTTAACTTTCTAGTCTCGTTAGAGCCTAACCTCATCGGGCTGAGCCCGCGTGCAAATTATTTCTGTGATGAAACTGATACCGTACAATTTGATATTTTCAGTTCAATATGGTTAACCAGAGCAACCTGCCGGCATCATGGCTGTTGCTGTCATCACGTCCCGACGGCGTGGCAGAGGAAGACTGGTGTCGCTTCTGCCTATCGTGAACACGTGGTGCAACGCGTGGCGTGCCCACACCATTACAACAGACAGCGTTGTTGATCCGGTGAGAAGTTCACATTTTGTTGGGCTATTTGAGCCCTGGGCTGATTAGTGAAACTAATGTTGTCGTAGTAATCGCGGGATTATCCTTTTGAGTTTATCAAATTGAAAATGCCGACGATGATGATGAAGGTCATGATGAAGGTCATGATGAAGGTCATGGTGAAGGTCATGATGAAGGTCATGGTGAAGGTCATGGTGAAGGTCATGATGGTGGTCATGATGATGATCATGATGGTGGTCATGATGATGATCATGATGACTGTCATGATGATGATCATGATGACTGTCATGATGATGGTGATGATGACTGTCATGATGATGGTGATGATAATAATTTCTTATTATTTGGGCTGTCAATAGTTTCAGTTTGACTTCTTTAGTTCAATTAAAATTGTAAGTTTTATTGAAATTAATCAATTAGTTTGCAATCGTGGAATGATTCTTTTTACATTTTTGTTGGGTTCAGTTTTCTCTGACTACATACACCATTTATCATTCGTAGTCGTAGGTGTAAAATCGGATCTATTTTTCCGTCTCAGTGCGGCCACGATTGTGAGTGGCGTTCGTTTGGTTTAATGGTGTATGTGGTCAAGGCGTTTAGATTGTGCGACAGCCATGTAGGTGGTTGTTAAGACTCAGTTGCTGGGTGTAGCATCTGGAGTATTGTAACTGCTGTGAGTACTGCAACCCATTTGTTGGTTTGTTGAAGTGTTTCATTTGACTATTGTAGAACTGTGTCGGTTACTGGCTAGTAAAGTAGTAAGTACATAGTTAGACTGACTAGTCTATTTCGAATGTTAATGAAGTTGATTTTAATTCCCTGGGTTGATTAAACGAGTACCTTAAGAAAATATGATTCTGAATTGCGGCATTAAAATCATCTATTAACTACTTTAAAAGCGGAAAGGGTAATTTTTAAATTTAATGAGTTCTAATCATCAGTCATGTGAGCTTTCAATGGACCGAGAGCAAGTCCGAGGGATTGAGCGTGATCGAATAATCGCATCGGAAGTTCCGGAGCATGTAAAAGGTGCACGTGGACTGCTTTTTATGTGCAGTATACTCTTTGCGAGGAGTAGCACTTACGCGGCTGAGATGGTTAACTTCTGATAGGTTATTGGATCCTAACAATCCGATGGACTGAAATGAAATCGGATGGTTATGATGTAACCTGGTTGAGTAATTTACGTTTTGGTTTGAGTCGAGAGGTTGACTAATTTGAATCATTCATTAATTGAGATCATTTTGGTAATGCCACAAAAGAAGTTATTGTTGTTAAACGGGATGAGGTGACTATGTCACAATGTGAGTTTCCGATAGACATAAACGTGACTTGTGTTTCCTTAATTTTGGTTTTACTGGTAACTGAAACTGAGCTGGTGGCACTATTAAAATTGTCTAACAAATTGAAGTTCATAAATGATTGAATACAGATAACATTTTGTTGTTAATGAAAATGCTAGAAAGCCAAGTACCACGTAAAGTAGATGAAGATTGTTGTGGCATGAAGGATGAGGTTCTCAGTTCGGTTGGTCGACCGTACCAGAGGCTTGATCGTAGCCGTAGCCCGTTAGAATCGTAGCCGTAGTCGGTGTCTACCTTTGAGTAGTCCGTGGGTA
Organism: Thaumatotibia leucotreta; assembly: GCA_025490895.1. NCBI lineage: Eukaryota > Metazoa > Arthropoda > Insecta > Lepidoptera > Tortricidae > Thaumatotibia > Thaumatotibia leucotreta. The sequence continues at coordinate 58,208 of JALPQI010001330.1, read as the reverse complement.
CGCGGTGCGCGATAAGCTCTGGCGGAGGTCGGGTCTTGTAGAGACCGTAGAGTCAGTGTGTGGTTATGTGATAACCAATAGGCCACGAATGAGAGACCTGCTTCCGAACGTTTGCCGTCATGTGTTTTACGTAAAAGGTGGCTATGAAAGCCAGGTGGTACTTGTCTGGTCTTGCATTTATATTGGTGGTAATGAATTGACTTTAAGTGATCCTAAATTCAGTTGCAAAGAATAAAATTATTTTCCTTGAGTTGAGTTGATTTTACGTAGACAGATAATTTGGTCAGGAGTAACCGAGTGGTGACAAAGATTACTGATGTACGTGTTTGTTTCAGATACAAGCGAGGACGCTTGTCTTGTCAGTATGGCCGTGTCGGAGATATGAGTTACTAAATATAGAAAACGATAAGCAATGTTTTGCTTGGAGTGGTCTTTGCTTGGTCCATGCAGGTTTGCAGGTAGATGATACCAACCTATGAACAGGTGGCTGGTGACCTGACAGTATAAAAGGTCACTACTGCAGTGTTCATCAATTCATTCCCGTGTTAGACATAGAACGATTCACTCTTGTCTTGTTATGTGAAGGGTTTACATTCTTACGAAGGAAGTTATTTCTATGGGGTATTCATCCTATGCATGGACGCAAGCTTAGAACTCTCCATTCGTTTTCTACTACTGCGTAGATGCGTAGATACAAGATTCTGTAACGAGTAACAAGTAGCTAGGCCTCTTAGCTCGGCTGTCATTAGGGTTCCCGATATATATACAAATTAATAAAAACTAACTAAGTATAATATTTACAAAGTATTTACACAGCGTTGACCACTAATTATATAAAAATTTTTGCAACCAGTTAAAAAACGCGCGCGCTCAGTTCGAGGTTTCCCGCCCTTTTCGACTAACATTTGAAAAGTTCAGTCACGCTAACTTTTTAAAGAATATAAACGCGCGTTCTGAAACTTTACGTTTAAAATATTCGATCACAATAAAAAAAAAAAAACAAATTATAATAATAAAATTCGCGACAAATATTGCTCTCTTTATTTTATGTTGAAATAGAGAATAATGAAATACTCATAGGATTAAAATAATATGTATTAGATTTATTAAAACTTTAATATTATTATAATAGTTTACAAGTAGATATTTTGTATCTGAACGAATTTTTCTTTCTCGCTTTTTGGGTGCCTACTAGGCAGTATGGTTTAGTGCTTTAGCCTGTCCACAAAAACCAAAGTAAAAAAAAATTGGGGGCCTATTATGAAGGTTTCTAACTCGAATGACAAATCGATATATTTTATATCTATCCCTTTTTTTGGAAGCGGAATGAAAGTGACAGATATGTAATGAAGTTTAAATGTTCAAAGTTTGTATTACACCCCGAAGAATGAAAATATGACCTGCGACTAAGTAACGATACGGAAAATTTAAAAGTTAGTTTTTCTCACTCTCGCAGCAAAATTGCATTTTGCTCACTAGTTTCAAGCAGCAACCGCCATGTTCGAGTCGCTGAGGTGAAAAATATAATAACTAACAGGTACCTGCCAACTCATTTCTTCATTTTTTTTTTTCAACCTGTGATCAAAGTTTCAGATGCTCGGTTTTCTGCCAAGTCAAACATTTCGGAGCATTTTTGAACGATAATCGATATCTATTTTATGTGATTTACAAAATACAGAATTCTAATATTGTACCTAATATAAATAAAATGATGTAACAAGTTTTGTCAGCTATACATACTATATTTTTTCTCAGTAAAATTGTGCAATATGTTGGCCGTTGGGACCTATCTTAGCCTTAGATTTTTTTTTACTTTTATCCTCTAGAACATAAAATGCGATTTTATGTCGTCTGCGCACGACATAAAGGTGTACTTTTTGAGCATGAGAAGTGAAAAAAAACTTATGTCCTCACGATGGCCCCATTACTAAAAAAATAATTTCAAGTTTATAGATATGTAGGAGAAACAAATTCTTTAAGTTGGAAATACTAAATTGGTATGCATAGGTATATATCTAGTTTAGTTTCATGCAGGTACGTATATGTAAAGTTAAAGTATATAATAATAGAATGTATACCTACATGTATATGTCCGTTTAAACGTATGAAACCTTTATACATAATACACTAGTTAGTATTAGTTTTATACACACCCTATATCTTGGCTTGGTGTATCCTTCTTACGATGTTCTAAATTGCCTATCCAGACTTTGCAATTTACGAAAAACGTTATGAAACCCCAAAAGTGTTACTGGCCAGAAATAAGTGTTCGAGATAATTTTCCCGTGTGCTATTTTACTTTACCTTTTACCTGTGGACTTTATGATCCAAGTAATTAATACAATAAATATTGTATTTATAATACGAATAAATATGTTTTTTCTAATAAATCTTACTTTAGTTTTGGAGCATCCGTTGTTGTGAGCAAACATTAATTGAAAGAAAAACCAGAATGCAAATTTTAATGGACCCGTTTGATGCACAATGATAGGTCTAAAAGTCTATTACAAAGGAGCCTAAGATTACATCTCCCTCAAAGCGATCCCCGGATACATTAGGATAGTTCCACCGATTTCATTAACACGACATGATAATGAAATGCTTATTTGCGGGGCTTATCCGTGAGTTTCACGGGCATGTGCGCAAGCATGCACACACAGAAAGCTTGCCACCGCAGTAACAAGGCAGCCGTGAGGGATTCGTGCCTAATAGAATTCCAGAGGGATGTTCAAGAGGAGAGATTACAGTCGTGAAGGAATCGACCGTTCTACTACAGAATGTAAATTAGCTCCCTCCATCGCACGCAATTAAATTAAATTTTGAGTAGTTTGATAATTTTGTTTTTAGTGCATCGACAGCTAGCGATCGAAATATTCATGGAAGTTGATTAAAATGTTTGAAGTATAAAGATTATGAGCATTGACTGTCAGTATATACATTCGTCTATGTAGAAATGAATAACATTATAATAATAAACTAATCACCTGTCGCGTAACAATTTTTTTTATCTACATTAAAATATGACGAGTAAGTACTTTGATGTTATTCGAACCTAAATCGTTTTCGGTATAATCGTACCGCCCTGAATGTTGTTTTTAAGTCCGATTATATTTTTTATACAAAGTGATCTGAGTAAAAAATAATCCATCCATAAAAGTTTTTCATTATGATTGTTAAAAAAAGATGAAGTATCTAAGTCTAAAATATTATTAAACAAATATTCTTTTGGCTTATTCAGCGGTTGTAAAAAAAAGATGAAAGAAAGAGAGAAGATGTAAAAACCAACAATTAATGATGAATGTACTTAATATCTACATAAATACCAATTTGTATGTTTGTATTGCAATCAAATATGTATCTAATCGTCAATAGATGATAAAACAACAAACAAAATCTTATGTTAAGGAAAAGGGAAGAAAGAAGGGATTCTGTAATGAAAAGCGTAGTTTATTGTAAAAAGCGGTGCGTGATTCGCATACGTGGCGACGGCGACGGTACGCAGTGACGCGAAGCTTCCTACATCCTACAGCAACAAACGCGCCTTTGTTAAGTAACGTTTCACTCACTGCTCGCGCTCTCTTTACTGCATAAGAAAATATTTGTGAAATATCTCCTTTGACTCAACTGTGCAGGAGCGCCCATTCGTATTTTCGTAGGCGTAACGCACCGAAAGAAAATTGTACGTGTGTATTTTCTCTTTAGGTACTTACATAAATTAATAATAGTATTCAGCTATTCCGAGCAAAATTTTAATAAAAGTTAACTTATACAAAGCAACTTAACGTCGTCACGTAAAACCTAATAATTTTATCACAACCGTAATAAAAATCAATACGCCATTATTTCCAACTGGTGCCGATTTAGTAGGAAGCCGATTCGTTAATATAAACGACTTAAGAACATTGAAATTATATTATACAAGAGAAATAAACAAAAAGCTGATAACGAAGTTTCAACATTTGAGTGGCGTTTATATTTTAAAAGGCAACGTTCTCGAGTGCCGGCAATTGCTGCCGCCACTTATCGGATTTTATCGTGAGGGGCGACAGATAATTGCACAGACATCTGTCAATTCTAGTCAAGACTTTATACAGACTTTGTCTACAAACTTAACGTAAGTGGGTCGCAGACGCTCCTCTGGAATCTTAGTACAAATTAATGTACTCGAGGATACTTCAACTTGCCATAGTTATAGTAACACAAGTTATGCTATTGGCAGAATCATGAAATCTTGCATTAATTTAGTATGAAACCGGCCTGAACCATCTCTACTATCTCGCGACAACCAGAGTCTTTCGCAGTTGTTTTCGTCTATCGTAAGTACATCCTTTACTACATTGAGGGATTATCCACTAAACCATTTACGGGCATATTTCATATTGTGGCTCCTCTAGAGTAGTGACAAATGTGTTGACACCCATAGGCTGGTCGTCTCACAACAGCCTTCACAGGGAGTATGGTAAAACCCTCGAATTCATCCCCATAGGCTGTTTTGTTGACTATTATTATTGCGGTGGTAATATCACAGCTGTCACTAGTCAGCTGTGACAAGCCCGCGGTCCATCATTACAAGCGCTACAGCTATATTAGTTACGAGTCCGCAGTTTTATTACAAGTCAGCTGCATTCGTTGTTCGTCACGCCAACTGTCAGCCGAATCATCAGAAAATCAGATCTATCAAAGATTCCTGACATGGCCATCATCTTTTTCAGATATTGCCAGATTTTTCCGTGCGGTGACGGAGTAAGAATACAAATATCACCGCCCCTCTCTTCCCGTGGGTGTCGTAGGAGTCGACTAAGGGAAATACTGAGTATCCAGCTTCTCAGCCGGTGGTAGGGTATTTTTACTAGTACCCGCCTGGTTGGCTACCACCGTACATTCGGTGTAAACGCCCGTGAAATGACTTACCTTCGTGTTTGCCGTGTTTCGGGGTCAGCCGGTGTATTTACCAGCATCTAGCGGGCCAGCAAGGCGGTGGCAACTAACAGGTTACTGATTGTCTCCTGTTCGTTGCCGCCGCGATTTGGGCTTTACTTTTCACTTACGATCAGGTGGAGTGGAGCCACTTTGTTGTGCCAACGTTATTTTTATTGGGTCGGCAACGCGCATGTGACACCCTGAGGTTGCAGGCGCCCATAGGCTACGGTGACTGCTTTCCATCAGGCGGGCCGTATGCTTGTTTGCCACCGACGTGGTATTAAAAAAAAAAAAAAAAATATTGCAGATATCACCCTCCGTTTTTGATTAACCCTCCTCGCCAATGCGTAGAGCAGAAAATTATGTCTTAAAAAAAAAACAAAAACTGGATCAAAGACTACGTTCATTGTGACGACCATTGCCAATTTAAGGGTAAAAAATCCTTGGATATATTACCAGTATAATAATGCTAATTTTGCAGGGGTTCATTATTCATTATGACTTAAAAAAACACTTCGTCCGTACATAAACTAAGCAGTTTTATTACTGCTGGTAACTTGGAGTATCTTAATTTTAACAGAAGATGTGCATAGTAATTTATAATGTGTATCAATATTATACTTATACATTTCTAATCACTAAGTAAGCGGGACATATTTTAAAGAGCCTAGGACTTCTTTGTCTTTGTGCGCTGTCACCCTGTAATTGTGGCATCTTTTTCAAAAAATATCAAGTATCCTCACAGTGAGTAGTATTTATAGGCAAAGTTAAGCATTCACCAACGTGAGGCAAAAAAACTGTGGCTTCATCACGTCGACAATTGTACAATACATTCCCACAATCATTTGGAATGCTGGCTGTCTACAAACGACTCACAACACGGGCTGCCCTCTTCGTCCATTTGCTCGTTATGAAAACGAATGAAATGAAAACGAAAACACAGTTGTCAGACGTGTTATGATTATTACAGTTGGCGTTAACAGTAATAAGATTGCTTGAGGAAATGCACGCGGCGTACCGGGGTTCATCGACCTCGCACTTGCCTCATACCCCCATATTTCTTTTCGGACACTATGCGTAGTGCGCCTAGTGGGGTGTGCTCACGAATGTGCTTCGTCGCTGTCCTGTTGAATATGCGGCCATTGTTCCGTTTTTGCAATCTCATGTGTAATCTTGTCTACTCGTCCTTACATAAACATGTATGTCTAAGAAAGAAGACATTAAGCATATACATATCCTGCGAGGCTCTTGTTGTTACGTTTTAACTGAAAACGTGAATCCTTTGCATCCTGGACCACAACTAAAAATGTACGGATATTATGTCGCTACGTAATATCATTGCTGTCAATACATCCTTATAGGTGTAGAGGTAAACCGTCTACCTATATTTTGAGGCCTTCTTTCTGTAATTTCCTTATTTTGTACGTAACGTTTCAAATAAACATTGTGACATTAAAAAACCTTTATTGCAGTCAGGTTCGTCACTACAATTAAGTACGATATCTTTAGGAACTTAAACTTGATCCGCGTTTTTATATCAAAATATCGCTTACTCGTACAGTTAGTTAAAAAAACACTAAGTAAAACCGAGTTCTTATTGAAATTTATTGTTTAATTACTGGTTAGTTGTCGTTACAAACCTGACTAAAATAGGGATTTAAACTTTCACGATTATCACTCATATTTCAAAGACAAACGGGTCTTAATCGCGTAAACTTACGTTTAATTATATCCTGACGTTTCGGGCATGACGTTACACCCGTGGTCGCAGGCAGACTGGCGAGAGAATGTATCAACACCTTCGAGCTGCGCGGGTTTTTTCGAACTACCCGCACTTGATCTTGATTATTCACTTCTAGGCTAGGGCTGTCACTAGGTCTACACACAACACTCACAACATCCAAAGGCTTTAAAATGGATGTTTCACCACGCTTACATTTGTAAATCACGGGATTCCACGCGGACGAGATTCCTTGCCCCTCATTTTGATTAAAATTCCGATGTTTCTTAATTTCTATGGCTTCACGTACTTTTCGGCTATGATGTATACGCTCGGTTGAGAGGACTTTCGGGTTATGGAGCTCAATCCAGTGGTTAGGTCCGGACTCCAACAAATGCTCGGCCACAGCAGACTTATTAGTTTGACGCTTTTTAACAGCCGTGATATGTTCCTTGACCCTTTCCGCTATGGTGCGTTTGGTTTCCCCAATATAGGAACTACCACAGCTACAATCAATCTTATAAACGCCCGGTGTGTGATAAGGTAAAACATCCTTAGGCGACCTTAGATGCCCTGCCACCTTTGATAACGGCATATAAACGGTAGGTATGGAATACTTATTCAAAAGCGTACCTATTTTGTCCGTTACACCCCTGACATAAGGCAAAAATGCTGGTCGCCTCGCAACATCTGGATGTTTCCTCCTCGGATTTCTGGAAATTGAGTTATCGCACGTTCAGGAGGTTCTGAAGAGAAATGGCTACATAATGAACAGACGGCAACCCCGACGAACACCGAGGAGGAAACATCCAGATGTTGCGAGGCGACCAGCATTTTTGCCTTATGTCAGGGGTGTAACGGACAAAATAGGTACGCTTTTGAATAAGTATTCCATACCTACCGTTTATATGCCGTTATCAAAGGTGGCAGGGCATCTAAGGTCGCCTAAGGATGTTTTACCTTATCACACACCGGGCGTTTATAAGATTGATTGTAGCTGTGGTAGTTCCTATATTGGGGAAACCAAACGCACCATAGCGGAAAGGGTCAAGGAACATATCACGGCTGTTAAAAAGCGTCAAACTAATAAGTCTGCTGTGGCCAAGCATTTGTTGGAGTCCGGACCTAACCACTGGATTGAGCTCCATAACCCGAAAGTCCTCTCAACCGAGCGTATACATCATAGCCGAAAAGTACGTGAAGCCATAGAAATTAAGAAACATCGGAATTTTAATCAAAATGAGGGGCAAGGAATCTCGTCCGCGTGGAATCCCGTGATTTACAAATGTAAGCGTGGTGAAACATCCATTTTAAAGCCTTTGGATGTTGTGAGTGTTGTGTGTAGACCTAGTGACAGCCCTAGCCTAGAAGTGAATAATCAAGATCAAGTGCGGGTAGTTCGAAAAACCCGCGCAGCTCGAAGGTGTTGATACATTCTCTCGCCAGTCTGCCTGCGACCACGGGTGTAACGTCATGCCCGAAACGTCAGGATATAATTAAACGTAAGTTTACGCGATTAAGACCCGTTTGTCTTTGAAATAAAATAGGGATGACGACTGTAGTTAAAATAAATTATTTAACGTTATGCACGACATAATATACGAGGAAATGATTACTAAGATGTAGATTGCAGTAATTTTTGTACAGAACTTTTATTTAATAAACTGAAAAGAACTTAAAAGAGTAGGTCATTTGGCAGTACTTAAACGTGACGTCACTTTTGTATTTTATATAAAATTCCATGTGGTGATCGTTTTGATAGTTAGAAAAAAAGATGCTGATTTGACTTGCCAGTAATCATGCCTATTATGTTTTATTAATAGGGTGTCCGTAAAAGCGAAAAAGCTCTGCAAATTCCAAAGTACCCAAGTTTATTTACATCATTACGTGATTGTTACAATAACAAAATAACTAAAATATGTACATCAATCACATTATCAGCACTCAGCACTAATTTTGCTATACTTAACTAACTACGATCAGTGAATGGAGATAGATGATTTTATTACTTGAAGTTGTTTTACGATATTACATTACAGCCACATACTTAATAATAAGTACCTACCTATATCATAAGCAATTTAGCAATATAGGCTAGGTGTGTAGGTACTTAAAGGTACTACTATGTACACTTACTAGTGATACGGTCTATCTTAAGACGACAAAAATAAAGCAGATTAATGACAAGCATATATTAATTTAAAGCGAGCTTTATCATAACATACAACTTAAATAAATAGGTAGGCATTGACGTCCAGGTTCAGCTATAAAACAACCTTACCTATTAATTGTCTAATAGTATATCAAGTAAGTAAGTCAATGTAGTCATGTGTGAAGGATACGTATTCCCGGTTATAATTTCGTAAAATTTCCCGCAACCGATTACTCCTGGGAGTGCCGTATCACTCAGCGCAGCATACTACGCGGCTTGTGGTCACACTAAATTAAATTATATATCGTGGTTAATGTCTGTAGACAAATTGCTCTTAGAATATACCGTGTGTAAATCTCATACGGGCGATAAATTAAACACGGGATTCATTAGTGTAATCATGGATTAAAAGGTTTTAAGTCACTTAATTATGACCCCACAGATGTTTTTATGATCTTCAGAGCAGCAATGTTAGGTACGAACATTTGTTGATATTTATATGGCAATTATGTAAACTGCTTTTTGAAATTAGCTGGCGCTAGGAGCGTTTAACTTGAGTGTGTAGCTCTACATTGCGTGCCGATTTATTTTACACTGATAATTTTGTTGCTCTAATGTTAGGTAATAGTTATCTAAATGTACTTATCAGGTCCTAAATTAACCCCCGTTAAGAGCTTCGCCCGTATTAGACTTACACCCTGTAAGTTGTTTAAGTGTAGGTATACCTAGTCGCTCGGGACCAGCCACATCCGACCTCTGGTTGTAGTGGAAACGAGCTAATCTGTTATGTTTGCGCTTTCCTAGAGGGGAAATGTATTTTGTCACCGGAAAGTGTTTAGGTGAGAGTAAGCAGGTTGGTTGATTACACTAAATTGAATCCTCTTTGTTGAAATAGGCGCAAGATTAGATCTAAAACGTTTTCATTTGTTTAGTTTGTTAACTGAAAATGAATGAATACTTGCAATATTTCATGCCTACTTAATAGTACATACCTAATTGATTCCCGATGCACATTTGAAAGCAATAAATTTGTAAAATTATAAGTAAATTCAACGTGGGTAAGTGCAATATACATTAATTATAGTTCCCCGTTTCGTAGTTCTACATAAGAACCGTATGAAGTACTTAGCACGAAAATTTTGATTCTTTAAATATCGACAATATAATAATGCATTTGTTTAATGAGATCACTAAAGAGTAAACCCTTTATTTTATAGATTTTGAATAAGCTCATATAAGAAATATATGTTTCTAAAGTTATATTTAAGCACTTAATAAATGCTTTGTTCGAAAATAGGTCTAAAACTAAAAAATCAGGAGTCCGACCTTTAATTTTACCGATCATAAAATGAGAAGGAACATTTTATCAAAATATTTGGGTAAGTTAATTTTTCACAATCAAATGTAAAAAATAACAATCAATAATAATTGGGTGTGATTTTTAGGGTTCCGTAGCCAAAATGGCAAAAACGGAACCCTTATAGATTCGTCATGTCCGTCTGTCCGTCTGTCCGTCTGTCCGTCTGTCACAGCCGATTTACTCGGAAACTATAAATGCTACAGTAACGAAATTTGGTAAGGATATGTGTTGTATGAACCGCTACAGGATTATGATACTAAATTGTAAAAAAAACCATTGGGGGGGGGCCCTCCATACATGTAACTGAGGGATAGAATTTTTTTTTTAGTTGTACATAAGCGTGTGGGGTATTAATAGAAAGGTCTTTGAAAATGATATGAAGGTTTATACATCTCATTTTTATTTAAGCAAATCGTTTTCGAGATATCAGCTCTCAAAGTCTGAAAAATGTGTCCCCCCCCCTCTATTTTTTAAACTACGCGATATAAAATTCTGAAAAAAATATATGTTATGCATATTAATAAACTCTATCAATGATTTTTGGTTTAATTAAATAATCTCCTATAGTTTTTGAGGTAGGTTGATTTAACTGTATTTTTTAATAATAAATTGATAATGGTACGGAACCCTTTGCGCGCGAGTCCGACTCGCACTTGGCCGGTTTTTATTAAATGATAAAAAATGCCAAAACAGATTGCATTATAAGGTCGAAGTTCCGACTGTTTTTTATCACTTATTAAAATTGTGAATTTAAAAAGAAAACCGTCCTATATACCAATCTATCAAATCAAATCAAAATTTTCTAACTTGTTCGTCTATAAAATTAAGTGTACTTTCCTTAATTTTTCGTTGTTCACATTACACACACTATATAGTCCAGTTGGGTAAAGTGAAACAGACTAAACCGAGGGTCACTGAAACACATCATACACTAACTGTGAAAAATTTGATTCAGGGAAAGAACACCTTACTCAGTCACTTACCGAACTTGACCTTACTTTATTTGGGGTGTGGTGAATATTTATATGCAGGTATGATAAGAACTTAAAAATAATTAATTTCAGTTAGTATCCTATCTTCACTATAATATTTATTATTATATCTAAGATATTTGCCGTTGAAGATAATTTTATTACGCTGCGTCGCGGTCATCGGAAGAAAGTAATTTGATGAAGAAGCTGGGTCTCAATTACTCCACATTCACGTAGTAACGAGCGCGCAGCTCTATGAGCGCTATTCAGCTTAAAGCTACCGTTTACTTTTCTCACTTAGTTTTGTAGGTATATACGTATCTTATATACGTACATAGGTATAAATTACATACTTCAATCTTGTAATAGACTGTTACACAAAGTTCGGTTTCATGCCACTAATACATATTTTTTTCCCCGTTCTATTCATCATACATATAGCTACTTACTTATAATAGCTATCAATAACCTCCTACAAATTTCGATGAGAAATTATGATACCTGGAATTGGGATCTTTGTTGAATTGTATTATTGGCCTTATGATAATTTTCTGAGTTTGCATCGAGCGACCAGCAAATCCATGCTGCTTAATTGACTCGACAATTATTGGCTAGCATAATTAGTTTTACGAAGCAAGCCAGCAATTCATCACACCGATGTTTCAATGAGGTTTGTTGGTAATTTACAGTTATAACAACATATTTTTTCTCTTATCTCTCCTGTTCGGAAAGTTCACTTTTCATATGTAAATAGGGGCGTTGAAATTCGCTTTTTAACCGACTTGAAAAAGGAGGAGGTTTACAATTCATCGAAATCTTTTTTTTTTTTTTATGTATGTTCCCCGATTACTCGAACACGCGTGGACCGATTTGAAAAATTCTTTTTTTGTTTGAAAGGGTATACCTTCTAGTTGGTCCCATTGTCACCGAATCCTGATCTGATGATGGGATCCTGGAGAAATCGAGGGAACTCTTCAAATGTTGTAGGCACACATGACATTTTTCATTTATTTTCGAAGACTAATCAAGTATTTGCGTCTAGTCATGAACATTTTAAGTTGGTGATCTGATGATGGAAGGTACAACTCCTTAGCAATTAGGAGTTGGGGGATAATTCTTTAAGTATTACATATTTCGTGTATTTTGGAAGCTATTTGAGTATTTGCCTTTAGGTGGTCATCCTTTCATGTTGGTGGGCTGATGATGAAAGGTACAACTCCTTAGAGATTAGGAGTTGAGGAACAATTCTTTAAATATAACATATTTCATGTATTTTGGAAGCTATTCGAGTATTTGCGTTTAGGTGGTCATCCTTTCATGTCGGCGAGCTGATGATGGAAGGTACAACTCCTTAGAGATTACGAGTTGGGGGATAATTCTTTAAATATACCATAGTTCATATATTTTGGAAGCTGTTTGAGTATTTGCCTTTAGGTAGTCATAGTCTCATGTTGGTGAGATGATGACGAAAGGTATAACTCCTCAACGATTAAGTAATTCTTAGAATGTAACAACTGTCATACATTTTCGAGATCTATTCAAGTTTTTGCTTAGTAGTTATGACATGTTGGTTAGCGGTTAGTGATTCTTTAAATAATATAGGCATGCTAAGGCTGTTACCTTTAATCTTTGAAATTATTCATACCTACTGATCATCATCATCATCATATCAGCCGAAAGACGTCCACTGCTGAACAAAGGCCTCTCCCAAAGATTGCCACAATGACCGGTCCTGCGCCACCCGCATCCGCACCAGCGGACTCCTGCGACCTTCACCAGGTCATCAGTCCACCTTGTGGGGGGCCTACCCACGCTACGCCTTCCGGTACGTGGCCGCCACTCAAGAACCTTCCCGCCCCAACGGCCATCGGTTCTACTACTACCTACTGATGATACAATGTATATCTCCTCGATAATGGGATAATTCTTTGAATATTTAAGTTATCCAGTTCATGTTTTCTGGCCTATTACAGTGCAGTGCATACTAAATAACGATTTTACACTACTAAAAAGCAAAAAATAAAATATTTTAAAATAAAAATAAAACCGCCTTCAAAAATTCGCCCGAACTAAAAAATAAAAAATAATTTTAGTTCCTACTTCTTAGGATTTCCTACCCAAACCTTTAAACCTTTTACCCTATTCATTGAAATAAAATATTATGGCTAGGTATCCTACAGATTTCTTAGAAGTCGGTGCCAAGCCAAATATGTTCACTTCGCGAGTATATGACTGTATTTGATAGATTTTTGTCTATAGTCAAGTCATAGAACTTACTGTCACTCCGGTTATGCTTTCATCAAAATGACTGAGTTAGATCATTCTGTTGATAACAACATAATCGGACTGACAGTAAGTTACAAAGCTCTATCTAATATATACCTATGAACGTATTTGGCTTGGCACCGACTTCTAAGAAATCTGTAGGATACCTAGCCATAATATTTTATTTCAATGAATAGGGTAAAAGGTTTAAAGGTTTGGGTAGGAAATCCTAAGAAGTAGGAACTAAAATTATTTTTTATTTTTTAGTTCGGGCGAATTTTTGAAGGCGGTTTTATTTTTATTTTAAAATATTTTTTATTGAATATTATCAATGAAAAATTAATTAGCATTTTAATTATGGCGATAAATAATAATAAATAAGTATAGCATGGGACAAACTTACACTTTATCTAGTCCCACGATAATGTCAATTAAGCTTAGGTAATTAATTGTACCTATTGTGGCATCTGCAAAAAAAGGTTAATTGATATAAAAAACTGCAGCAGAATCAAAGTAACCGATATAGCTCTCTGAATCGCTAAACTGAAGTGAGCACTGAGCACTAGAAAGCTGAAAATCAATAAATAAATCAATCACGCCGACAATGCGGTAAAATAAAACGCAGAAAAAAATGTTTTATTAGGGAAATTAACTTCATTACATGTCTAATTAAAATAATAATTTGAATTAGATGGCATGAAAATAAATTATATCTAGATACAGTATTGTATAAACCAACGTCCTCGTAAAACGAGGTTTCTTATAATCGTGTTTTTGGATACTAAATAATAATATATTATATTTGTCTAAACTATTTTTCTGTAGGTTCTTACTCGTATTAGTTATCTTAGCAATTGAAAATTATATGCGTTATTTCATTATAAACGAGTTTCACTTTCAAAAGAAGGAATACCTGACTCTTAATAATCGACATTGTTCCCACCAACATCAGCATTAAGAGACATTATTACATCTTGTATAACCGCTTTCAAATTCTTAAGCCTCACTGGGGAATGTTTTCAGTAAATTGTTATACATAATCGTATACGAGTACGTCCATATTTAACCGTAGGCTTACCTACTCGTATATGTAGACAACATACTCGTAGAGTCCGGAGTAAATACCACCGTAGCATAACCCGGTGTGATTGCAGCCAGCCAGCCACCTTAATGACGAAAATCAGTTTAGTGGAGTTCGGTTCGCCCGTGACGCGCCAGTTTGCGGCTGTTTGCGTCGAGCCCGAGCACTGAGGCTGTAGCAAATCCAACCGTTTCCACCACAATCTAAAGTCTCACCTATACATATCCCGGAAAATTATACTTTATTCCATAAATCACAAGGCTGGATTTAAAGTTACACTTTGGAGGTAGATTAGAGTTTCTGTAAACAAGCCACCAAAACTGCTCTGCAACATTTTCCCTCTCGTCCATATTTTGTAATGGTTTCAAATATTTTCCTACAGTGACGGAAAATGCAACAAGCGTTCGCTTGTAGGAGCAACTTATTTGTTCCGGAAAATCGCATGTATTAAAGCATCTAGCGGAAACGAATCCTATAAGTAGTTATATTGATGTTCAGATACAATGTATATTATGTAGAAACGTTTTTAGGTTATGATTATTAGCTTATCTATTGTTATTGTTGAAATGTTGGTTGTTTTTTTAGCCTACGTAATATAGATTAACTGTTAGAAACCATTTTCTTGTTCAGGCCGGTCAGTAATGTCCATCAAATATCTGAAAGTGTAGGGTAATGTTATCTTATTGGAGTCTGATTTGTTCGGAGCTGCTTAAAATGTTATCAAGTTCAGTGTATTTGAATGTGAACTAAAATCTACAACTACTTAAGTATCATATTGCTGTATACGTAGTTAATATTTTACAATTCAATTTTATATCACATATTTACTCAAGTCTTACACGGACTAAAAGTAAATTCAGGTGTAGGTATTCAGATCGAGATAGATAAAATAAAATAAGTTTATAACAAATGGGTTATTACATGATAGTTATTCATTTATAAGTTGTTAAAAGTATGTAGATGTAGCGTTGCAACAATAACAGCAAGTAACAAAGAGCTTCTACTGCTACATCTTGAGTAAAAGCCGTTGTGCCGAGTGCTCTTGTAGCTGAACTGAGGGGTTATTCCCACCTGTTACCACCAACTTGACACCAGTGGTAACAACTGGGAATTTTTTTCCCACCTGTTACCACCAGAGTACTTGGTGGTAACTACTGGGAAAAAGAATTCCCTCACTTTACTCACTAATCACTTTAGTGGTAACTACTGGGAAAAATAAATCCCAGTTGTTACCACCAAGTACTTTACTAGTAATGTGCTTGTTTTTAATAGAATATACACAAAATACTTTGCCAGTTATTAATAAGGAGCTAATTTTATGAATATTACTTTATTTATAAAATATATTATTAACCATCGAATTTTACTAAAAATGAATACATTTTGAAAATATTTTTTAAACTTTTTTTTAAATATGTTTGTCAGTATTACCTACTCTGAATCTGAACCAAAAATATTAAGAACTACTCACTTGATTATCACAGGGGCAGGTAAAAAGGGATGACGGGTGACCGGCTCGTAGAAGGGATAACTTTCATGTTTCATCGTGTTGTTTTAACTGATTACGAATCTCAATCCTTTTTAGGGTTCCGTAGCCAAAATGGCAAAAACGGAACCCTTATAGATTCGTCATGTCCGTCTGTCCGTCTGTCCGTCTGTCACAGCCAATTTACTCGGAAACTATAAACGCTACAGTAACGAAATTTGGTAAGGATATGTGTTGTATAAACCGCTACAGGAATGTGATACTAAATTGTAAAAAAAAACCATTGGGGTGGGGGCCCACCATACATGTAACTGAGGGATAGATTTTTTTTTTTAGTTGTACATAAGCGTGTAGGGTATTAATAGAAAGGTCTTTGAAAATGATTTGAAGGTTTATACATCACATTTTTATTTAAGCAAATCGTTTTCGAGATATCAGGTCTCAAAGTGTGAAAAATGTGTCCCCCCCCCCTCTATTTTTTAAACTACGCAATATAAAATTCTGAAAAAAATATATGTTATGCACATTAATAAACTCTATCAACGATTTTTAGTTTGATAAAATTATCTCCTATAGTTTTTGAGGTAGGTTGATTTAACTGTATTTTTTTAATAATAAATTGATAATGGTACGGAACCCTTTGCGCGCGAGTCCGACTCGCACTTGGCCGGTTTTATTTAAGATTATTATAACTACTACAAGGTTTTAGGTACTTACACGAAAAATGAAATATTGAAATATTCTTGTTTTGAATAAAAAATCAGTGTAATTCGTCTTTATTTGTAGTATAACATTTTATAATAATTATAGTCTCTGAAAATTGTTACCATTGTATAACAAAATTTATGGCT
This sequence comes from Thaumatotibia leucotreta, assembly GCA_025490895.1. NCBI lineage: Eukaryota > Metazoa > Arthropoda > Insecta > Lepidoptera > Tortricidae > Thaumatotibia > Thaumatotibia leucotreta. The sequence continues at coordinate 41,402 of JALPQI010001330.1, read as the reverse complement.
ACTAGGTATCCTATTGCAATAGGACTACTAAATATTAACTTAGTGGTAACTACTGGGAAAAATAATTCCCAGTAGTTACCACCAATTAGTTTAGTGGTAACAGTTGGGAATTTTAATTCCCAGTTGTTCCCAGTGGTAACAGGTGGGAAAAAAATAACCAGTTGTTACCACTGGTGTCAAGTTGGTGGTAACAGGTGGGAATAACCCGAACTGAGCAGCTAAATGAGGCTGAATGGATGGAATCGCCACCGCCAACAATACTCGTAATTAAATACTTTGACCATTCTCAACATCAGGCTCTACAGGCACGTCTTGTTCCTTTTTATTTAAAACTGTTCCTTTTGTAATAATGTTTAGAACAGCCCTGAGCTTAGTCTATTTGGAAAGTTGTTATTTTTTTCTTGTAGGTTTTTAACAAAAAAGATTTATATTATATCATATTATATCGTTTTATTACTGCGACCAAAGTTGTGTACTTGTATTAAATAAATAAATAAACAGACTGATCAAAATTCTGTGTAGCGTAGCAGATTAATCAATACGAAACATCTTAGTTCTTATCTCTAATCATTTAACGGTGACCGATGGTTTGGTGTTGATGACTAAGATAATACGAGTGGCAACCACAGGCAATTTGGTTATGAGTAGTTGCTGAAATGAACAACTTTGTACCTATACCTTACATATATCAATCAACCTTCGATCATTTCTTTTTGTGCAATCATTTAATTACCGTAAATTTAATTCAAGACTGACAGATTAAAATTAGTAATATTAATTTATGAGTATAAACAAATTTTATTATTTATGTAGGTATATATGTACATCATGATACCTGTTATACTCAATCGAACCTTAATAAATGCCTAATATCTAGCTTTCTGTCCATTCTTCAGAATTTAGTATTAGTATATATATCTTAGTTAGACTAACGAGTATTGCTGATTGCCTAGTTCAAATTTTTACTTTCTATGACAACCGGTCTCTATAACAACGACCCTTTAGGATGTCTATTGTAATATAAGTGAATTCAAAAGAAAAGTAGCATACAATTATAACATTTATTGAGAATTCCTGGGCTGGAGAGGCAATAAATACATCTAAACGGGATAAATAATGCGCATGAAACAAAAAGCGGGGCTCGGCGCAGGTCAGTCGTAAAGTATTTAATTGATATAATTGGCGTTTGGGCTGCCATTAGCGGAACCTTCCAGTTCTCGGCCGTCCACAGTGGTCAGGCGTTCAAAGAACACTGCTTAAAATTCAAAAGTCGCAATAAAAGTCTAAAAAACAGTACGTAATGTTATATTAAGATTATATTTGATCTATAATAAGCGAAATACAAGCTTTAAACAAAGATTCCTACTTTTTGTGAGGTAAATTTCGTAAACCAGTTATGTATAGATCGGATGTCAGCAGAAATTTAATGAGCAAATCAGTGTTACTTGTTATTCTTGAAATTTTATGGGTAAAAAAACTTTCTTTTGGGACCCTTATTCTTTTTGAAAGACCTATTCAACAATACCCCACACTATAGTACTGACGGCCATTGAGCTATGGTGCGGAAGACGGACAGACGAACATGGCGAAACCATAAGGGTTCCTAGTTTACTACGGAACCCTAAAAACAAGTTACGTGAGAACGAGCAATTGATTTCCCCCTCCTCGCTCTTAAAAATCATTAAGTACGCTTATTTGTCCTTAAATTTCAGTTTCGTAAAAAGGGCTACCGCCAAGACCTTCGGCAATCTTCGGTAGAATTATCACCTGCACACGATAAAGCACTTTATAGGCTACAAAACGACATATGAATCATTAAGGGACTCGAAGGGTTTCTAAACTAAAAGCTTCGATATATTTCTCAAATCGAAATCGTCATTGATTGTTTTGATGGCTCGCGTAAAATAAATATTATAATAAAAAAGCGACAGGGAAAATAATAAAATGTTATTAAAAACGATAGAAAATACCCTTGTGTACCTCCATTTAAATAATTATAGCTTTCACTAAAACAGTCATGTACATAATCAATTTTAAAACGACGAGTAAATATTGCACTTTCAGATAACGCGTTGAAGCGTCATGCAGTATATTAACTTTGAAAGCTTATACCAAAGATGTTTATTCCCACACATGCCAAATATTTTATGTTTTCTAAAACTACGTAGTATAAACTACTCTCCTTGCTAAAAAAAGCAGTCAAAGTAGATCATCAATTTATTCGAATTTTAGCTACTACCGTGACCTCTGTGCCGTCCCTGAAAACGCATTTTTTCATCGCTCTTACAGACGAAATCCACTTGTGCTTTTTTACACGACTCCCTTTCAGAGATGTTCATTTATTCAACGAAACCCCTTTTCACAATTCGGACGCGAAAGACAAAAGTATAAACGCGGCCGTTTTTAACAGTCTGCCTGATGTGAAAAATACCGTTAATATTCTACTAACAGACTGTATAAAAGTTGTTGTCTATTCTAAAACTTTTTAATTTGTAAATAGCTCTATGTTGGACCTTTAGCGTGGCTTGAATTTTATTTCGTACTCTCGGGAACAAGGTAAGAATAATATATCAAAAAATGTAAGTATCCACATGACGTATAGGTATAACCGTTTAGGTTAATATCGTAATACTATTTGAAATGTAACAGCTATCTGTAAGCGATAGCCGTTTTTGCGAGTAGGCTAAGGAACGAGAATTCTGTAATAAAAGTATTCAATTGATTGCGGTGTGAGAGTGGGCACGGGCGGCAAGGGCAATTCGGGGCGGCTAGCCCCACGTGCAATACAGATGAAAAATGGCCACTAAATCACGGCCAGCGCTTGGAGGAGGCGATTTCCTGCTCAACTACAACGAAATAAGCCGACGTCCCGGGAGTCTTCACTAACCATACTATTTGAAAGACTTCCGTTATTCTTATTGCGTTTGTTTATTGTATAAATGTGTATACCCAATTCCTGAATTAGGTGCCTTAGGTTTAGTCAAAGATTTTTGTAGTCTCACAATTTGACTGACCCAAAAGAATACACTATTTTCATTGTCGGCCGGGCAAATAAAATTAGTTTAGGGTAATTCATTGGTGTAATCATCACACAATTTTTCTGTCAGCTCAAATTATTCTCTAGGGCCATTATGGTTCATTATCCACACGTGCGTGTTTGATACTATTATATTGTACCTATGTACCACATTGCAACAGTAATGAAGCTGTAACGCTGTCCTATTACGTTAATACTTAATTTGATCGTGTCTTACTAGGTACCCATTAACCTTTATGGATGTGTGTAACTTATAGTCACAGCAAAATTGGATAGCAAGGGGACCACAAGGTGAAAAGTAAAGATAAGCTGGAAACGGATGAAACAGCCGCTGAAGATAATTTGTTATTTTTCTTGCAATGAGTGTCATTTTAGCAAGGGATAGCATCCATTGAAGGTCCTATCGCGGCACAAGTCATGGCAGGCGATAACCATAACCCTCTAAACTATAAAATACAACAGCCACAATAACTCCCCATGATTGTTGTCCCACCACACCTTGATTGAACAAAGAATACTTACTTCAGAAAGCAATTTATGCGAAAACATTTACTTTTATATTTCGCCTTTACTCAGAAATGAACTGCAACAAAAGCGAATCCGCTTTTGAAATTAATCGCCTATACTCATATTTGCAACTTATTAAGGCTCTACAATAAAGTGTAAATCAGTTCTCAAGGTGTATTGTGTGAGCACGGAGGGCGAAGTGCATGCTGGCTAATTAGCACTACACCTAACAAGCATTTTCTCGTTGTTTTTGTGTGAAAGGATTACGCTTTAAGGTGACTTAGGCTGGCCGTCAGTAAAGCTCGCCGTTATTATGTGGCACCGTAACACTGGTTAAATAGCAAAAACGTATTCAGTAACGAACATCTGCACTAATATAAACTCAATCAAATTTGTTTGGCGCTGCTTGCTTCGCTCTTGCACCCATGAATATGCGTTGTGGCTTGTAGCGAGCTAGTGTACTTGTCAATATATTTTCAATTTCATTTGAGTATATCGAAGGCGAAATAAGGCCTTAGTTCGCGAACACGATGCAAATAAACATTTTTTATGTGTCCCAGCGCTGCATTCGTCTCAGCGAGAATTAAACCGTGCAACTGAAAAGGTTTAGTATTGAATGAAAGCCGTTACACAGTTACAATGCAACAACACCATCGTTTACGTAAATCTTTAGTCTTTGCTTTTGTTTTACCATTTGAAATACCAGCCGTACGCTTTCACCAATAGCTAACAACTTGAAGTTTTAGACATACCTATTATATGTATAAACTCAACAGAAAGTTTTAGATTTCTTTTTAACACGAATCTGCATAAGAATCAAATATAAGCAGAATTAATATATCCTCTCAAGTAAATAAATAAATAAGTATCTTAGGACATCTCACACAAATCAACCTAGTCCCACGGTAAGCTCAATTAATGCTTATAATGTATGGTACCAAGCAACGATATATTTAATAGATAGATACACATAGGATACTTAAATACATGGACAGCCGTGACCAAGAAATAAATTCACAAATAATGCCCTCGCCGGGATTCAAACCCGGAACCTCCAGCTTTGTAGGCAGGATCACTGTCAACTAGGCCACGGAGGCTGACTATATTTTTTTAAAGAAAACTCGTACAAATATATCAGAAGTAAAACGCATTTATAAAACGTACATTATAGATAAATGGACCGGAACTCGGCAAGGAAACGTTAGACGGGAAATAAACATTTCTCTATGTAAAAACTTTGAATGTGGTTAAAGCTGTGGTCAGCGCACTTAAATAAAATCAATGCATTTAATTGGATTTATGTATAGGTATCTACTATCTATCGAGCGATTTGAGTGGTATCTAACACGGAAAGGCAAACACCATACAATTTGTATACATTTTTGTTTTGACCTTACCATTCGTTTAATCTGGTCTTAGTGGCTTAACCCGAGTTTGTCTTGTGGACCTAAAGTGTTGATAAAGGACCATGCGTCAAAATTGCCCCAAGACCAACAAACATGAGAGTTGGGTCATTAAATAGGTCTTTAACTATACTCCATTTCATTCTATGGGCATGAAATCGAATTTCAAAAAATCACTAGTTTGTTTTGTAGCTACCAGCAATCGCCCTTATTTGTATGTAAAATAAAGGCTGCTGTAAAAAAAGAAAAAAAAACAAAGCAAGTTAGGTAGTTAACATACACTCACTTGTTCACATATTTTTTTTACACACTTTGGTATCCTAATGATTAACGACGAGTATTTCTGATAAATATATTGTATTCACGCTCACAACATTATGAATATCTCAGTTCTGCAATGGAATAAAATTCATCTTGGTGCCCATATAATGAAATGAAGTAGATTTAAAGACCTATTCAACAATGTAACTTTTAGCTTAGTTGACTTTGGGGCAAAGTTCCATACAAAGTCGGACATGGTCCTTTATGTCATCACGCTGTTACATTCATAATAGTCAAACAGCATACTTCTAAAATTATTCTTACAATAAATGAAAAAACAACAAAGTACCAGAACTAGTGATTAAATACGAACAACAGCAGTCGGAACTATCGTAAATAAGTGATATTTTTAGGACAGTCGCTATTTATAAAAGGTACTTTTAAAATAACCACCATAGCGGCATATAATAGCGGCATACTACATGATGTTAGAAAGGTCACAGTAACTCGCTAGACGCCTAAACAAGAAACACACATACACACAAGCAAGTCATTACGCAGACGTCTGAACCGAGTCTGTCTGTACAGGAAATGGCCCGCTGATGAGCTGTGACAGTCGAAAGCAAATAAACGTAAATATACCGTGTTTCCATACATTGACTAATTTCCGCGCACCGGATTGAGGGGTTTTATTCGCTTATGCAAGAAAAGTGCAATTATTAAACGCACCAAGTAACCTACTGCTGCTTCGTGATAGATTGATTAGTTAATGGCGTTCTTTAAGTTAAGATATTATTTTTTTCTGTAAAGTCATGAAACTAAAGGTCTGTTTGATATTTTCTTAGTCATTTGTTCATTGTAACTGTACGACTGTTTGTTTCTCAATAAATAAAAAAAAAAAAAAAAGATTTAAGAATCTCTATAGTTAGTTACGTTAGAATTTAAGTAAAGTAGCCATATATTGGTATAATCAATTTACATATGTTATGTTTTATCATAAGATAACATATCCGTTACTGCTTGGTGTGTAGGGTGGTGTAGGTATCAAGTCTAAAAATATTTTTTCTCGAACATGCAATGAAATAAGTATGACGTTTCAGCTGCGACTAGGACAAGAGGTCGTTAATGGAATTTAATACAAATCTTGAAGGCCTAGGCCGGCAACGTGCTCTTTCTTAAATTCTGCCACTGCCACTATGCAATACTGTGCATATAAAAAAACTTTGATGTTTTTGTTGTTTATTTCACATGTAACGTAAGATTAGGCACTTTCAGATAGGAAAGCTGAGATAGTTCTATATGTATAGAGCCAATTTATTGTGATTTTAGAGATACCTTCGACTTTATTTAGGTATTAAAACAATCTAAACATAATAAGTGACCTACTTGCTCTACAGAAAACAAAACCAACGCAGTTTCAAAGAGTTGCAAATTATGGAGATATTGTACTGACGTATTGATAATATGTATTATTCTATAACCAAGGCCATACATACCTACATTGCCTGATTTGATGATACAAGCACGTTATTACTACGATGTCGTCGATGGGCTTAGTGAAGTAGATGACCTGTCAAAGTAAGAAATAAGAAATGAAAGCAGAGAGAGAATTTTATGAAATATGTATTTTCCTGGGAAACTGACGCATGAATAATGCGCTAGCACCTCCGAAATATGTGACGAAACACAAAAATATGTCGAGTCACGAGTCACGACCAGGCGGGAGTCGCCTTAAATATAATTTTCCGAATAATCAATTCAAATTAAAATACATAGTTGTTTTGCAAGGTAAGTAAAAGGCATTTTGTATAGTAATAGAATAATCGTTAGCTTGTCCTGCATTTTTATTAAAAAAATCTAGAAATAAGTGCTCCATTGACTAATAGGGCCGCGGTGGTTAATAGCGACTAATGCTATCTAATCCGATTTATCAAACCTATTAGTCACAAATGCAAGACGTAGGCATGTTGGCAAAAAATCGCGTGTCCAGCAACCGAGTCAGACATCGGATATTATTATTCCCCGCGTTTATCAAGTTAAACGGTCGCGAGTGGTCGACGGGTTCTTAGAAAGCGGGGTACTGGGCTACGGGCTACCCTGAGAGTACCGCTACCCATTAGCCTGCCGAGTCTACCTGGCCCTGGGCTCTTGGCGAATGCCGGGCGCCCGCGAGTCGCGTGCTCCTCAGGTGAACCGTCGTAAGTGTGACCGTAAATATTGTGACTGTTATGAACAAGTAATCACGTCGGGCGTTTGTTATCTTCGAACAAAATCTATTTAATATATGTATGTGCGGTAGTATATCATTTTGCTAGGTGGTGGTTTGATGTAAACCTCAGCATTAAGTAAAGGGACTAAGGCCATAATTTGATTTCATAATTTTTTGTTAAAATGTTAATTAATAAAAAATGTTCATTGTTCAGATATTCATTATAATTACATTCACTGAAGCTGGCTTACTTTTTTCGAATTCAGAGTCGAACATTCCGTCATAACTATGCAAGTGTAGCGCATAGATGTAAATTGTAAAAAGAATAATATACGTTTAACTTGCTGAATAATCTGCACCTATAGTGCTAAAACCTCTCGTTCCAATTAAATTGCTTTTCCAGGTTTGATGTGTTAGAATTTTAACTTAAACTGAAAATAGCTACCACGTTAGAGCATGATTGACAAGCACAGTTAGTTACTAGTCACGTAATGAACATCTAGCTGCTTTATGTAACTAAACATTACCTGGAGTCCTTGATTCGCTTGGGCCAGGTAAGATAATTGTAATAAAACCCTTAGCCTCTTCTCACAGTTATCAGAGCTGTTTGCCACGATGAACCATTTTATTTAAATTGAGTTCGATAGCTGATAAAGAATATTTGAAGATCTATCAAGCTATACTAGACGAACTGACAGACGAGCCAAGACGCTTTGTGAATCTAGATAGCTGCAGTTACCGTCAATCAAGTCTTATCTCGCTCGCTACATCAAAGACAACGCAATCGGTATTAATTACTATATTTCACGGGTCATTTCTAGATAAAGATGTTTCTGTTTTAAGTAACGGATGAGATTAAGTATTTCTCATTGATTTCATGCTCTTTATTTGCATTCTTTGCCTTATTCCCATGTTTTTTATCATTACAAATAAAATGTTTTAAATACTACTTAGGATTCAGAAAATATCCACTACATCCTTTCTTAAACCTCAAAGAAATTAATTAAAGAGAACAAAGATGATTCTAAAGAAAAACTGCTAGTTGCTATTGAGTGTCGCTCTTTCGGAGGAAAGTTATGAGAGGCTGTGTCTGTCGTAAGTGGCGGTGACAGCCCCTCGCCGACGCAGCGATAAAGACTCAATCACCTGCCCCTGACAGCGGATGACTTCGTATCAAGACAATCCCCCCGCTAGATCCTGCATGAGGATAATGTACCGGGACAGAATAGTACAGGAGAACGCAGTGTGAAAACCCGAATACCACATTTTTACGAAGTAATTTTAAGAATTATGTGTGTGTATATCATGCAACTTTTTTGCGCTTACTGTTTTTTATAACATGACAGACGATAAAAGGGGCCATCCTGAGCGCTCTTGTCTTGAAGTAAAGAAAAGCTTCTTTATCCAAGAATCATTGTTTTGTTTTGCAATCCAAATGCAAACATGAATTAATAGGTGATCAATCATTTTCCGGTCCCATGTAAAAAATATATTGAGTACTTAAAAATATTACGTCTTTTTACGTACTATTTTTATAATATTGTTCCAGTAATTATTGTCATGAGTGTTTTTACGTCTATGCTCTATCTAGCAATAAGCGGTGACCTGAGCATCGCATCCGTATACCCAACTCCCTCGCCGTGCATGAACCATTTTTATTAACAATATTTATCTTCCATTATTATGCAAGGAGTGTGCTTCTCTGATAAGACTATTACTTCTTCCAGCGGCTGCCTCTCTCAGATTGGGCCAAGCTTCAAAATTGAAATCGCCAGTTAATAATAACATCTCTTTAAAAGGGGTATTGAAATCCTAAAATAAAATTTATTTCCCCTTTGTTATTCTAAGCGATATTGATTAAGTGAAGAGTTTCGGTGAATGATTTATGTGATTCCTGGTTTAATATTTTATTAAATTGAATTATTTTATAAAATTTATTAAATTTAATTGTACTAAGACATAATTAAACGTACTAAAATACCTATATGTATGTAGCCATTGTCAGCCGTGAATTTAGCAGTTTAATTATTAGATACTTGCATTCATTAAGCATATTAAGTTAAGAAGAAGTAAAAGTGTAATTTGCGACAAATTACTTACAATTAACCCAAGAAGGCTTCAGCAAGTGACAAACACATGTACCCTAGACCTAAGATTTTTATTTTTGGATAAATAATTGAAAGAAAAAAAAATATGTGTTAGTTCTGTTTCACCCTCCCCGAATAAAATATATCTGTCAAATAAATGATAGCTCTCCTTTTTTATTTTTATGCTTGGGGAAAAGGAAAGTTTTGTCAGCCTCCGTAGCCTAGTTGGTAGTGACCCTGCCTACGAAGCTGGAGGTTCCGTGTTCAAATCCCGGCGAGGGCATTATTTGTGTATTTATTTATCACAAATATTTGTTCCTTGGTCATGGTTGTCTATGTATTTAAGTATCTATATGTATCTATCTATTATATACAGTGTGTGGTCTTTAACACGGGAGAAAAATGAAATGAGTGACTCCTTAGACTATCAGCAATAATCCTGTAAAGGTCCCGGTGTTTCAAAGTGGTTAAGTTCGGAGATATTGTCATTCAAAGCTATGGACCTTTAGTACTGGATCTTGGCATCACGATGTCGTAGCTTGTCAGTCGCAAGACATCTTGATAGTATACCAGGTAGGAAGTCATAACAATAATTTTGTTTGCATTTTTACACTAATTTGATACGGTTTTAAAATGTACATTTTTCAATGATTCAAAAATGATAAGTTATTGATAACTTTTAATTCAAGTAAATGAACCCATAATAATGAAAAATACATGAACTAAAAATTACAAAAAAAATTTTTTTTTTTTTTTTTAATTACAATATGTGGAAATGATTGTTGATCAGCTTATTAATGCACCGTTTAAATTTTCACCCCGGTTGTAGGCCACACACTGTATATCGTCGCTTGGTACCCGCATCACAAGCCTTAATTGAGCTTACCGTGGGACTAGGTCGATTTGTGTAAGATGTCCCAAGATATTTATTTATTTATTTGGATATTTATGTAATGTAAAATTGTACACATGCGAAAAAACAAGTTGGGTTTGGGACGTAAGGTATACAATGCAGTGGGAGATATGCAGAAATGTTTGTAATATGCTCTTCTATATATTAACAATGCCAATGAACCGTCAAACATATTTAGTTGCACTTAGTTAATGCTAGTATCATAAATATATAAATATTTTCTTCAATAGCCTGGGCATTTTGTTGTATTTTAAGGATTGTGATCATACCGTATCTAGCATAATTATATGGCTGGCCGAGGCCGATTATCGACATGGCCGAAGCCTACGCATGCATTGCATGTGGAGAAGCCTATGTTCAGCAATGGACACAGATAGGCTGATGATGATGATGATGATGAACCGTATCAAACCTATAATTTCTGCGTTTAGGATAAATGTTTGATTGATTGTCTGTCTACTAGTATATTTAGTAACTTATAATCATTGTCATCACGAGCCTTGTTTAATGTTTAGCACGTCAACATAATATAAGTACCCAAGAACATACATAATAACATAATATACATATGAAGTGTTACCAATTTCGAAGGGCTGCGATTTTTTATTTGCAACAATTTATTACTATAAGTAAGAAAACACAAGAGAAGAAAATATTACATTTTGCGATTCAATTTACTTTTAGTCAATATGAGTACCATTTGCCTTGACTATGATCTAATGGCCTTCAAATGGTAAAAAAATACTTGCTCGCTGCACGTTTGTGACCACTGGGTAGTAGTACCTACCTATGTGCCAGTGAAATACGATCGCTTTCTTCATTGCATTTATACTAGCATGTTTAATTGCTCTCACCTTTCTCTTCAAAATAGACCAGATAAAAAGTTCGAAACTCACTGCACTGGAGAAATGACACGTGAAATTCGGTTTTCAGCCATTTTTGGTTCTTACGAGCTTTATAAGCCGAAGCTCAGTTTCGTTCTTATGTTTGCGGTCTACGACCTAAATGTTTGTGTCCCTAAGACTTCAATGCGGTGTCCAAGACATATTTCCGATAATCGAACCGCGAAAATCGAAATTAGCAATTTTCGAGGATTTTTCTCTGTCAATCCAACGAAGGCGTCATTAGTCATTAGTTTGCGGTAGGGCCGTTGACTTAATAAAATCTACTTGGTAACACTTCATATCGTTCACTCTGTAGACACGGCTACCCCATATGCTTTATTACCCTACCTTTTGAAACATTCTGTCAAGTTGATGAGTATTTACTTGACTTTGCACTATAAATTAGAACATGACAGTTTATAGCTAAGTACCTACCTATATGAAACTTCGACTAAAACGTAAAAGCTTTTACGACTTTCTGTAAGTGTCGTGAATAACAAAAGCTACTTAAGTTGGTGCTCGAAATTTTTTGGAGGTGTTTTTTTAACGCCTTTCGTATTTTGCGCTGTATGTTTAAGGTGTATGGTATGAGGCGCGCGCACTGCCGGCGGCCGGCGGCTGCGGGCGCGGCGCGCGGGGTCTCATCCTTGCCGCTCGCCACTTGGCGCCCTAGCGCCGCGGCCTCAGTCAGCGCCTGACCGCGGGGGGACCAACGTCGCTCCGCCCGACACTCGCGGGCTACGGGTTCGCTAACCTTCCCCATACATCGCATCTTACGTGATATATCAACAGATATATTTTTAAAACAAAAATAAAAAACAATCACCGCCTTGTTCAGTGAACTCTGCCGAGACCGGCTTCGGACCCGACTTGTGATTGTTTGAACTGACAGTGCGCGTGTTGTGCTTTTCCTATCGATAACATAACCTGTATGAATTCAAGGGCAAAGAAGTCCCTGATTAATCGGTTTTTTGGAACCAGTGCTGCAGAGCCGTTCGAGCGAGTTTAGCCTCGGTGTGCCTACTTGTAAAATATAAGTGGGCGTATTCGAAAGTTTGAAAATCGATCGGGGTGACGTGCGTGCGTGGGATTGAGTTTATGTAATCTTTGTTTACCTTGGGAATATGCACTGGGCTGACTAGGCTAGGTGACTACCTATTCCTTGTGCCGTGCATTGCATATTCGCTGCGGAATTTTGTCGGCATCTAACGCAAAATAACGGGTAAGTCTTTCTTTTTTTTATTAGTGTAGATATTGTTTTGATTTGACTAAGCATCCTAGTTTTGCTGCTTGAAAACATGTAGCTGAAAATTAATAGATCATTATTATTTTAGTTGGCTATTAGTAATAGATACAAATATTTGTATATGTAAAAGAGCAAAGAGGTACTTATTGATCTGTAATTTCATATACCTACATACCTTTTGGAGGCTGTTGAAGAAGTTGCTACTGATGAAATTATAAGTAATCAATACCTAGTTAGTGCTTAATAGGTAAGTGCTTTTTTGTATGTAATGTGAATTGGAGACAATCTTTTATTTATGTACAAATATAGGTACCTACTTTCCTACACTGAGATCAATAAAACCATTTACCTACGTGATTCTATTTTGGCGACAAACTTATGCATAGAAAGGATGTAGGTATGTGCTGCCCACAGGTGAGCGGGAAATCAGCCCTCGGCATGGGCAGGAAACATGAAAATTTTCATGTCGGTTAATAATATGCCAGGCGCCTTAATAGACCCTTTCTGTGGACAAAGTGAGCGAAATGAGTCTTCAGATAACAACAGTAGCCATTTATGGTCACAGTTATAGGACCCTGCGGTTGAGATAGTAAAGCAAGAACTGATGACTATAGCCAAGACTAAAGAGTTTCTTATTTATCTTCGAGATTAATTGACTACTAAAATGGAAAATCGGGAAAATGTATAATGCTGAATATTAAAGGATTCACAACACTACAGGTAGCAAGGGTGGATGTGAGCCTTTGTCACTCTGCAGCCATTCACACTATGCTGAATAAATGAGTTCGGGAAGCTTTGATATGCTAATGCAACTGGAAATCAAAGTGATCTTAAGTACCGCTGTGATTGGGTTTACAGAAAACATCCCATACACAAAGAGGATATTACAAACATTTCCAATACAATTTCCTTTGTTGCTGTTATACATATATTTATTACCAGGAGGACTAATCTGAAACACAAAGTTTACGATTCTATTGAAATGTTTATAATAGAAACAAGTTTATAAAGACACAGAGGGTTGGAACTTGAAGGTTTTGTATTATTACTCAAGCCCGTGTAATTTGTGTGAGCAGACCACTTGCCAATGGGCAGAATTTACGAAGCGAAACCGGTTTAAAAGATCGTGAGAACTGTATGCTTTCGATTCAGATCAGATCACTTTTTCTCGATTTATGCATCTAAAAGACGTTGGACATTCAGCGCGCGTCCTATTTCGAATCGAAATCGATAGGAGCTAGAAAATCCATGTCCAAAGATTTGTTGATAAGAAATGCACAAAGCTAGTAGCTGACTTGTGGAGTACGGAAGCGGCTTTTTCTTTCAGACAGTCAGTACATATTTCATGAGCAGCAGCCAAGTTACAATGGCGTCGCGATGAGGTCGACGAACGAGCGCAGTCCGTCAGCTTTTTATACAGCCTATGTATGCTGCTGATACCTACTTTGTTTCATAAATGTTATTTATACATAGTTCAATTCAAGGATCGCGCTGAAGGTAATATCAACAATGATTTTTGAAACTCTAATAATACCTATTACAAAAATGGACATGCGATACAGGGGAAACAAAGGTAAACATAAAGACAGCCAAAAATTGTGTTTTCTCTAGGTCAAAAGATTGTAATATTACTGAACGGGTAAACTAGGGATTAAGACAATCAACATTGTCAACTTTGTGGTAAAGCAGGAAGATTGTAGGCGGTGCAGCAACAGAATTAAATAAAAAAAAGCTAACTGAAACAAAGCATAAGGTTAGAAGCTATTGTAGTGTTGTTGGGGTCTCTATTTAAGATTTCCGTTATAATATTACTATTTCTGATTTCAGCCATTTGAAAGTAAAGTTCTTCTAGGACGAATCTTAATTGAAAGTTATGTACCTATCGATATTGCTCATGATTTTTTAAAGACACGGTTTGGTTTATTTTGAGCTATAAAAATATGGCGGGTTATAAATGGCACGTTAAGTGCTCGAGTCTCAAGATAGATACCACAACCGAAACAGAAATAGCCCTCAAGAGCATCATTATACCCAAGGGAAATTAAAATGTATCATGTATGTAGCACATCAATCTGTTACGTTTGCTTTTACCAGTAAACGTAAAAAAATACAATACATGGAGCATATATTCTAAAGAATTTCGGATGAAAATGGCAAATTATTTTCATTCCGGTTTAATGCTAAGATCTTTAAATAGACGTACTGCATTCGTTTGTAAACAATCGCTACCGGCTGCTGACGTTATGAGATTTGAGTACTTGCGTTGAGTCAGACTTGTGTGTACCCGACGTGGTTCTACTTGTCGGGTGATGGCATCGCCTAGAATAACTATTCCACTTGTAATATTGTATAATGTTGTCGTGAAAATATATTTTAGTGAAAATGAGGTATTTTATTTTAAAACGGTTTTTAGTTTAGGTAATGGTGAAAAGGCTATTCACTAGATAATTAATACTAGCTTTCTGAAATGCCTAGTCCCGCTGGGATTCTTCAGTAAAAACTAGTCCCTATGGTGAAAAATGCTGCTTCTGCTACTGAAATGTACTATAGGTAAGAGAGATTAAAGATGAAATCAAATACGTTTTCATTACGACTATTAAAATGTCACTAGACTATTAATTCCAAGTCTATGTGAGTTGGTCTCGCTCTGCCGCTGGTATAGTGCGACCCCCAATAATTAATGACTGCATAGACAGTAAAAGTTGGATTTCTACTGGTCATGTAGCGATGTCGTCGGTAAGTTGTTTGACTAGCATAAGCCAATGCGTGCTGAATGCAAAGACTACTAACGTCCCACATGCCGCGCGCCCCCAAGGGCCAGCAGGCCAGTACACGTCAGTATACTTCCTGCTCTATATGACAAAGCTACTCGTAGATTAGCTAAAATTGAGGGATCTTACAAGCGTTACAATAAAAAGGGACTATTTATTTACCAATTTGATGTCACGCTCTACCAGTGAGCCTTCGATGCCTTGCGATATCAACGCCGGAGTTAAAATTTTAAACCTGTATTTGTACCTGGTTGAGATAATTATTGATTAAATTAAATTAACTTTTCTTGTTTTATTATTTATCACTTTGACAGATGCAATCGCTGCCCAGATCCGATTATCCAAGCTGTTTTACTGAGTTACCAGTCTTACCAACTCTGAATCAGAATTCTAAACTACATACTACTTATGAAACAATTTCAAATCTTACAAACCATATTCTCGAATTTAAAAGACATGAACTTGGATGAGTGACGAGTGATGCTGAAAAGTATTTATGATAGCATTGATAGCATAGCAACAAATAGACGCTAATGTGCTAACATAACTAAAATAGTAAATAAAATGATAAAAATGTTAAGCTTGAGCATCATGTTCACAATCAACAACGCACACAAAAGGATTAAGTGATTTGTTATACAAGAGTCGTCGGACGATAATAAACGAAATCAATAGTTTTGGGGTGACCACCCTACGATATGCGGTTTAATGGGGTAGAGGGGTCGAAATTAGATTAACACAAACCAACCAGATTTTGCTCAACTGTAGTGTTATTTTATCGATTCGAAGTAATTATTCATATTTATCCCAAAAAAATAATACATTGATTTGTCATATCGATATAGTACCTACCTACGTATGGGTATCTTATAATGTAACCAAATAATACAGGAATTAAATGCATTACCTACAAAAACTTTATAATTGTATTTCACCTTCAAGTTATTTCACTAAATATTTATAGTGTATTGAAAAATTGCGTAACCAGTTACCTAACTCGAAAATCCCGAATGTTCATTTAAGTAACAATAATAAAACAATGATAATTCCTTTATATAACCTAACCTAAAAGTATAAAAACCTACAGTCTTACTGATTTTACGTGTAAAGATAAAACTTATACTAAAATTAAAATATACCTAAACAATCTACTCAGGCGGATCTTTTGGAAGGTATTTTTTTTATAGGTAGATTGTTTAGGTATATTTTAATTTTAGTATTTTAGTGTCTGATAGAGTTGTCAGCCTCTGTAGCCTAGTTGGTAGTGACCCTGCCTACGAAGCTGGAGGTTCCGGGTTCGAATCCCGGCGAGGGCATTCTTTGTGTATTTATTTATCACAAATGTTTGTTCCTTGGTCATGGCTGTGTATTTATCTAAGTATCTATACGTATCTATCTATGTATTATATATATCGTCGCCTGGTACCCACAACACAAGCCTTAATTGAGCTTACCGTGGGACTAGGTTGATTTGTGTAAGATGTCCCAAGATATTTATTTATTTTATTTTATTTAGTATAAGTTTTATCATTATTCTTTAATTTTAGTTTAATTTGTAATTAATTTAAATCGCTGGATGATGAATAAAATACCATTAGAAATTATTAAAAAAAATCAAAAAAAAAATTATGACGAGTTACGCCGAAAAACTTATTTCGATAAAAAAAGAATATTGTTTATGAACTAAATTTGCTTTTCAAACAAGGAGCACTATAATATTGGACATATTTTTCGACCATAGGTAATTACTAATTTTTAAGTATCCGAAACCTTAATAAGACAACTACGAGTACCTATACAGGAAATGCTAAATGGAATTGAATGATTTAAAGGTTAATTTAACTATAATTTTACTAAAGGTGGTTCGTTCGTATATGGGTCAGAAATGACTTACACAACTGCCAATTCCTACGTCCGGTCTCTGGTTCCACTCCATCATAATGTTGCATTTCCCATTTATTACAACTTTCATAAGCCTTTGTGTACCTAAAGCTTACCTACATAAATACCCGTAATTGGCTTAAGTTGTGTACCATATTCCGTTTAATCATTAAACGTGATTAATATGATTATACCTACATGAAATGTGGTTAAAATAGTAATCTAGAAATAGCAAAAGTAGTAAAAAATTGCAGTAAACTGTGCTAAATTTAACAGTGTTATAAATGAACGGCATACTTACTCGTATTGTTGTTTATTTCCAAGAATAGCAAAACAACTGAACGCACGAATTCAGCACTATAAGGTCTATAAGTTACGGGATAAAACGATGACCGCCGCTTGCCAAATCTCATTATTTATGGCTCAAAGGGTCTTTCTTGCGCTATCTTCGAAGAGAAACCTTTCACCTTGGCAGGTATTTTATACTGGGTGGTTATTTATATTGAGGAAACATCTATTCTAAGGGAGTGGAAATTCATGATGAAGTTTCGGCTTCGTAGATTAGGTACATGCAGCATTGATAATAGTAATGAACTAAATTTCCTAATATATATTATTTGTAGGTAAGGGAAACATCGTGAGGAAACCTGCATACACCTGCGAAGAAATTCATGGGTGTATGTGAAGTCCCCAACAAGTACTGGGCCAGCGTTGGGACCACGAAAGGCACGTTTGATGTCGAGTTGCGGAAAAAAATTGCCAGAATACAATAACAAAATGTAGGTAAATACATTAAAGAGATATTTCATAAATTAACTTAGATTTATCATTATAGCGAGCCGACTAACATGTGTAGTAAAAAGTATAAAGGCTTGATATTCTTAGGTTGACCTTTAAAACTATCCTTATATGGATCACTGATATGATTTATGTGGTAATGTATTTATAACCATGAACAATAAACTCCTAGTTGTTCTGTATAATTTTGCTTCTTTTATATTCCTCTTAGCTGGCAAGGCTCAATGTCAGTTTTAGTTCAGAAGGTCAATTATGTTTAATTGACTCAGGTCAGGACCAGCCAGGTTATATCTGGGATGGAGTTGGAGGTTGAAATAATTACTATTATAATAAGGCCCATTAAACCGCGCAAATTGAACGCTCTACTAATTGCGCAGACGGCTTCCATACAGTTCGTTCGACCGTATAGAATGCGGTTCAAAATAAACCCTGACGATTTTGACGCTAGTCTTTAGTCTCGTTATGTCAAGTCTGGGTAACAATCGGCGTGATAAAATAAAACGATGTAGATGGGTGGGAGGCGAGGCGATAAAAATCGTAAACTAGTAAGCCCGGTCTATTCGCCGTACCTACTCCCATCTAATTCGGATACTGCATATTCATATAATCCCGAATAGAACAATATTCTTTTTAATTGAAATTAACTAATTGTCTTAATTCTAACGTAGATGTTGATATAGGTAGGTACTATTACAAAACACTGCTATTTGTTAGATAGTTTGACAGTGTAAACATGTTAATTGCAAAACTAAATCGATGCATTGAAAGTATCCCAGTAATATTGTGCTAACATGCACATATCATCATCACATATATCATGTCACTGTCCTTATTTCATCTGCAGCAAAGATAATCACTTTATTCATCAACATTACATAATAAATGAACTTGAATGTGACATGTAAAATAATATACGGCGAAATAATAACATGTTAAACAGATGCAATTCTAAGTCCGAAGTGAATTCTAACTAATTAAATTAGCACGTCTTCAGTAATAGGATTATTTGGACCGAGACATACCGGACGGAACCGTGCAGCGCAGTGGAGCGCACAGCTCAAGGTCGTGCACGCTAAATAATGATTCATAAACATAAACTGCATACTTTAGACAAGCGTAACTCGTTTAAGCTTGAATAACAAAGAGATAAAAAAATATTATTCTTCAACTGATTACGTCACACGTAACATTCTGGGAAAATGTGAACGATTCTAAAATATAATGTCATGTTCATATAATAACGTAGGATGGAAAATATAATGTCTAGAATTGGGTATGTCAAGTTTTTTGAAGTGGTGTAAATTATATTTTATTTGGATGATAGGCTTCCTAAGGATCACGAAAAACCAGTTATTTTATTTTTATAACTATTAATTTATTATTAATATTTTTTTAAGTTATTGTTTTGACATTTGAGTTTTATGGCTCACAAGCTACACGACTTTTGCGCTACTGAAAATTTAAAAAAAACACATGATGGTTGTCAAATATGTCACTGTCAAAAATAACTACGTCTTTCAACGGTTTTGTTCGTTCGATTGCATTTGGTGGTTTCAGTGATTTATAGAATATTTTTAACGACTTCAGCACGAATTTTGGACTCTTGATCTTGCCGCACTACTCCATGACCCCTGCATCGTCACTGAAACCACCAAATGCACTCGAACGAACAAAACCGTTGAAAGACGTAGTTATTTTTGACAGTGACATATTTGACAACCATCATGTGTTTTTTTTAAATTTTCAGTAGCGCAAAAGTCGTGTAGCTTGTGAGCCATAAAACTCAAATGTCAAAACGATAACTTAAAAAAATATTAATAATAAATTAATAGTTATAAAAATAAAATAACTGGTTTTTCGTGATCCTTAGGAAGCCTATCATCCAAATAAAATATAATTTACACCACTTCAAAAAACTTGACATACCCAATTTATCCCCTAGGTGTTATTCACTAAACTTGAACTAGC
Organism: Thaumatotibia leucotreta; assembly: GCA_025490895.1. NCBI lineage: Eukaryota > Metazoa > Arthropoda > Insecta > Lepidoptera > Tortricidae > Thaumatotibia > Thaumatotibia leucotreta. The sequence goes on along the minus strand of JALPQI010001330.1, from coordinate 21,437 downwards.
AGCACTCTTCTTTCACGCTTAAATAAAAGAAACTGCATTACCATCTAGACGAAAATAATACCCCATTCTATAAGCACACAATAAGTATACAGTATACACTATATTATGGATATTTGTCGTAGTTGCCGTCGCAATTTCACAAATACGAGTATGCATGTGAGAAAGTGACGGCGCAATAAACGATAAACACGAGACCATCATAAGCTTACTAACAGATTTTAAATCTCATTGACACAATGATCAAACCTTGTTACGCCTAACCTACTCTGAATAGTGATACCGAATTTGGTGCATCAATTTCATGTTTGTATAATTAATAATAATCTGCCTCCGGCCTCCAATTTCCAGGTGACCCGATATTAACGTTTCATTTGACAGATTTGACATATATTATAATAATTATTTTGAATATTCTCATCTAAACTGATAGAGCAGATCTTGCTTGATTTAGACTTTTCATTGATTTTTTCTGACCATACACGGGAGTAAAAATATTAGAGGCTTTTGACCAAAAGCCTCGGGGGCACGAGTTCTCCTGAGTGTATGTTGCTTTATTTAGGGTCTTAGTCTCCAGCGGAGTTGGATCCTCACTCATGCATTTCCTAGATTATCTGTCCAAAGAGGTGAAAGATCTGGAGTGAAAGAAAAAAATACATTAAATGTTTTCGTGGCATTAGGAATCATTAGCTTTCGTTATATTTAGTCCGATTTTTGGTATTGGTTTTATAATAATTTTGCTACTACATATATTATAATAATGTTAGGTACTATATAGTGTTAACACATTCAAGTTACTACATTATTCACAGATTTTTACTAGATCTAGGGATAAATAGATTCGATCAATGTAGCATGACGTGGTAACGGGCAATAGCTAACGACCATTCAGAATAGCTGTTATTTATTTATCATTGCTAACGCTGAAAAGCCGCAGTCTCAATACTTTCGAATTCCTATCAATATATTTATTCGGTCGTAAATCTCATGAATTTAGTTTTGGCATGACAAAGGGGTGTTTTATTTATCTGAGAATGTCGAATGACTTGGGTATCGCGTTGCGTGACTTTACAATGACGCTGCTGCCCATCATCAATCTTACGACAAGAGTTGGGTATTCTTACAGCCGTTAACATGGCCAAAATCAATCTGGGCCTTTGTGGCCTAAGGAAAACCTACATATTTTTTACATAATTCATTATTAGATTAAGAACAACAGCAATATATATTTATGTTCATTAAATTCTCGGTCAACTCAAGACCTTCAACTTCACACGGTCACTGTTAACTAGGCTTGGAAGCCATTAAACTTATGTCAAGTCCAATGAAGGACATTATGTCTGGATATATGGACACCTATTATAGCACGAGATTTACGATTAAACAAAAGACATCGAAGTGGAATAGTCAACTAGTGCCCGGAATAATCCAGTACAATGATGAGTTGCGTGACTGCGCTCTATTGCGCCAAGATTTCTCCTAGACCTTATAAAAACAAACCAGTTTAAAATCTCTATTATTTTCCTCACCTTATAACCAAAATTACATACATTGAATCTTATTCTTGAAAATTGTGCAATTTAGAATTTCAAAATTGACAACTTCCTGAATGATGTTCACAATCAGAACGTGCGATAATCAAACTGCTTGAGTGCGACATTTTCCGAATATGGTGTGAAGACGGAAGGCGTTTAGAAAGTGAAAGGTGCATCATATTTGGGTCTGTTCATAACACGAGTGCATGACATCAGGCAAACCATATAACCGTGATCTCCGATCACGAAAAGTTCCCATTGTAAAGAACAAGTCAACTAGAATTTGACAAGGAACATGAAGAAATAATTATGTTGAATATCGTCTTCAACAAACATTTTGTAGGTAATTCTATATTGAACAAGTCACTTTAACAGTTGAGCGCTGTCTATTTGAATTGCATAATTACTGCGATAATGACGACAGATTAAATCACTGCTAACATTTGTTTTTATCATCATCTTTGTGCAGATAAGATGACATAATACAATTACTGACGCAATTAGTTTTTCCGTGAAGTAATCTGTTGCAATAAAGTCTTCATTAAGGTGACGTGAAGTAGTTTTGATGGGTAAAATTGTCGATTCTTTAAAAAATATATATATCGTGCAAACTTTATTAAATCGTGTTACCTACATATTCGATAACATGATTTAATAAAATCTGCCTCGTTTGAACAAATCTGATAATATGATTAAGTTTATGCCTCCAAACGTACATTGCGTATTAACTATTGATGCATATCGGCATTTCTAATGCTTTTCCTCTTTAAGCCTGAAGCCTGAGCGTCACAGTAAATGTTTCTAATTACAGGACCTGTCATTCCACATGCGCCGAAATTATAGCAACCGAGGCAGAAGCTTGAAATGAACAATTTTCGATGTTCTTGGCTTCTTGGTATAGGCCCTAAGTCCAACAACATATACAAATGAATATACCTACACCGGACAAAGAACGTGTTAATAATTATTGAACATATTATAAAGAATTGGCACTTGTTCTAAGTACCGAATAGTTGGGACAGTGCATTTTATAGTAAGTGATTGCCATAACAGCGGAATTTGCTTGCATCTTTATATGACCATTTATTTGGTCTAACATTTATTCTAACATTGTCACAAATGTAAATTCCAATCCATATATGGCATTTAATGTTGTTGTGTTATTTATGGTAGGTACACATTGCAAACAGGATGTCTTTCTTTAGTATCGGTTGACATACATAAAAAGTCAACTTGTTTGTAAGTTAGCGGTTTGTGGCATTAGTTGAATTATTTACCGTAGAACATTTTCTTCAGGGTTGCATACTTCCAGATTGTTAAAAAGACCGATTGTATTAAGTAGCTTTATCATAAGTCCGCTGGATGCGGGTGGCGCAGGACCGGTCATTGTGGCAATCTTTGGGGGAGGCCTATATTCAGCAGTGGACGTCTTTCAGCTGATATGATGATGATGATGATGATGAACATAAGTGACCGTGTGATGATGCCAGGTAAGAATACAGTTTACCAGCACTCCAACTCATCCCTTGGGTATTGGAAGAGTCGACTAAGGGAATGAAGTGTCACTGAGCATTCATTTATGAAACATTGATGACGGGCAGTAGCATAATCTTAAGTATTCATAGTGGACATACTCCTGCGATCGACAATCTGCTTGACCAGCATTATGATTACGGATGGGCATTACCTCCTAATTCATCCATACCTACGCGTAGGTAAATAGACTGTGATAGGATGACTTCATTAATTGACGCTAACTGCATTTTTTTTATAATCGATATCTGTGCCGTAGTAAACCCAAAAAAAACCGAAATCTAATACAGTTCGTAGGTATTTAGCATGAGTTTTTGTTCTGATCGAATATGGTAAGATGTTTCAATTTTTGCATACCTAGTTAAAAGTCACTAAAGAAGAGACTTCGTGCACAGTAAATTAATACAAGCGTCTTGATATGGGTTTAGTTATAAAATAGAAATCAGTTTTATAAGACACCGTTGCATGGATAAATGGCTGAATTGGAACGGCGACGTTTATTAACTAACAAAAATACTGACAATTTGACTACCTTATGTGTTTGCGATAAGGTTTACGAATTATGGGGTATGCTGTGGGACGATGGTACGGTGCGTATTAGGTATCGATCTGGCGAACGTTTCAGCTGCGCCGCCCCACATTTCACGCTTGTCGACAATCGCAACACGCTCGCTTACTCGTTCTACTCTGGCCGATCGCGTTTACGGATCATAACATTCGATACAATTAGGACGTGTATTTGATAGGTTATGTTATTGTGGTAAATCAATACCAGGGACAATGTCGTAGCTCACATATCGTAATATCACAGTAAGCTCTGAGCTCATGACATGACGCAGGAATCACACGGATACTAATAGACGAACAGTCGACAGGATGTATTTAGACGAATATTTATTATAGAAAATATTAGAGATACATACAAGATTTGTAAATGTACTATCTGCTGAGTTTGAACTCTCGATAAACATTTTTGCGCGTCTTATCAACGCATCAGATTAGTTGAGAAAATATCGCAAATTGTTAAAACGAAAGCTAGTTAAGAATATGCATATTCATAAATCGGTAATTGAATATGTAGCTAATGTAGCTAACTCTTGACTGGTTTTATTCTTTCTTATTGTCAACGGTGTACAAAATTGATTTCTACACACAGGTCAACATATATTAACTTACATACTGGTACATAGTTCTACGCAGTCGACTTCACGCACAAAAGCCAGTTTGTGAAGAGTATTACTCTGTGGTAGGTATTTAGTTCGGATATCCCGGCTTTTGCATCGAAGGACTAATCGATATAATCCGATAGCATCGATGATAAGCAAGCCGGTCTCGTTCGAGCCCGGTGGCGGTCGGTGGCAGTTCATGCCGCTTGCATAATCGCCAGATGTGCTTGACTCACTTTGAGTAGGTGTCGCTATTATCATAACAACATTTTAGTCAAGTACTCATTCATTAATCAGGAAGAAATAGTAGTTATATCTCGCGATTGACGACATTGATTGTCTACGCTGAATTATTTTAGATTCATGTCATCAAAAAGAAACACACATATGCTAACAATTCGTTTCAGACACCGTGCTCAAAATTTGGACAGCTAAATTAAATTAAAAATGCACCTGATGTGAGCTTTGGAAAAGAATCCTGGCAATAGCTTTCCGCGTATGAATCGGATATCAAAGTCGTGAGTCAGAGAACCTACACCACCTTGCTTATAAACTTATTACACGTAATATGTAGGTAACTTGCATCCATGCTATATCGACCGTGAGAAATATTTGCAGGAAATTGCTTTACGCCATTACTGTCGTTCAAGTAACAATAAGTACTCGTATCAGCTTCGTGGGCTGAGTCGTAACATTATGCGATTACGAACGTAGTTTTTACCCGCATTCGCATTGATCGGTTTTACGAATCAATTAGCCAGTAAAAGTTTCACGTATGTAATACTGATTGTTATTTAGGCCATTGAACTAACGGGAGTGCGTTCCACGTGTCGTGCTGGATTATCGTGACCGGCCTGCAATACACTTAATAGCCACACTATTGTGGCATTCCGATTGCTTGTTGAGCATGGGCGAGACGGAGTTTCAACCATCAGAAATTGCATCCAATAATATGTAGATTTATAGAGTGTAACCAAAGGTGTAACATGATTTCACATTGAAAGGAACAACTTTTTATGTCTATTTTTATGCATCGAAGTTAAAATGTTCAAGCTTCAATTGACTACCATTTGTAGTTTACGTTTGTGATGTTCTCAGAGCAAACGGCCCACGTTGTCGATGGCGATTACGTCTCGCGCTGTTGTTGTGTTTGTATACGAACTTGCGGGCATACAGAACTTAGCGCCATCGATAATGTGGGCCCTTTTCCCTGAGAATATCACATTTCACTAAATGCTTCTATGAATTCGAATCGTTCGCGATGTCTCGCTGCTGTCGGCTGGAATAGGTACGTGGCCTATAATGGCAATGCACTTCAATGAGCTGTCATTTATTACGATATGATGTAATTAAATAATGTAGAGCTGTAGGTATACTTTCCCAGTGCACGCTTGTAAATGACGCTTTTCGCCTTTCATGATTTCATTGTTGAATGTATCATTCGGCTTCAAGTTCCTCTTTAAAACCACTACTTAGGTACTACGCTGGTGCATACCTAAGTATCCTAAGTATTAATCAAGATGGCCGATTTTTAACGATTGACAACGATTTGTAAGATAAAGTATAAGATTCAGGATATAACCACTTCTGTAGCTTGTTCCTCCTTTCTAAGTCTTGAAGTATCCATAGAACGACCTTCTTTCGGACGATATCTTTCCATTTGTGCCTGTCCTTGGCAAAGAGCCGAACGAGCTCGGCTGTTGTTTATCAACTTCTGATATTGTGCAATATGTACCTTAGTAAAAAACATTGAAAAATATAGTAGATACTAATTGATTCACTGAGCAGTTCCATGAGTAGCAAAAGTACTAAACTTGGGTAGCTATTCAGGCATTCACAATAACAAAAAGATTAAAATAATTTCATAGTCTGTGCATGCATTATACTGATAGAGTGCAATATATTTATTTCGTAACGTACCATTGAAGTCGGCGGCTTGAACACAAAAAGTTAATTGCATGTTTTATGAAAATAAAGGGCTTGGAATCCCGATAAGAAGCATAGCAAATAAGATACGTGAGACCGCGGTTGAGGGCGCGTGGCTGAAATAGCCCGCTGGATATTTGTCAAACTCGTATCTTATCCAGTTACAAGAATACAAAGTCAACCTTCGATCTGACTTAATAGAATTCAATATAGCTTTAAGACAATTAGGTATGTGGTTGAGAAATAAAATAGCAACCGCGGTCGGTCTTGTGGTGGCTTTGCCCGAACGGCGAATAATGCCAGCATTGTTTGGACGACTTTAATTAAAATCGATCGGCGGCATGCGATATCTCTATCGGCATGATTATTCTTGCAGTCTGCGTGATATTTGGTATTATGGACTTAACCAATGTTTAATTTATACTAATTAAGAATAAGTCATCGGCACGTCGAACGATATAAACGATACGACTGACACAAGGAAAATTTAATTACCTGCATGCAATACCTACGCTTGAAGGAATAAGATAGAAAGGAAAGGTGAAAACTGACGAACTTTTTATGAAAGTTAAGAAGACGACTTTTGACGCCCATGATAAAAACAGAGAAGTATAAGTAGCTATGTATACTGAGAAATACGAACTCGTAACCATAAGCATCAACAAAGTGAGAAACGTCACAGCTTCATGACATCACGCGTACTATTTCAAGACGTTTCCTTGATGACCAAAGCGACAGTATTTACAAATTATCTTAAAATGTGTAAACTTTGATTTTAGTCAACAGGGCATAGAAGGCGCGTCAAGGTTGAGCCTGCCCGATGATATCATGCAGTTACGTATCTTGCAATATTCTCGACTGTGACCGAGCCCCAAGCTGAACTTGATCTCGCGATCAACAAGTCGTATACATTATCGGAGTTCACACGTGTACAGTTCGACTGTGGTGAAGCGCTGGGTATGGTTTATGAACACTCCTTGTAACCCAATCAACCGCGCATTGTGAATGTGGCGAGTGACGTTGACGTGTGATTTACTAGCTCCAGTGTAGTCGGGTAATCAAGCAAATTTTGAGAAGAACATGTAAACCTGTGTGTACCTACTTAAATACAGATTCGTCAGAATTACTCTCAAATAATATGTCCTAAATACTCTTTATTCCGGTTTCATAAGACTAATGGCATTGTCCTACCCTTTTTATGCGCATATTAATTTCTATATGTACTTTTGCACTTGATTGTAACAAATATGTTTGATTTATAGAAAAAACTTCTAATATCGACCATTGGTCTATAATCCAACCATGTCAGAGTAATAAAAAACATTGCGCTATTTATAGGCTTCATTGTAGTTAACTACATACCGTGAATCAGAAAAACATTGCTAAGTAATAAATATTTATGACAAAATATTACAACAGGTGAACGATTCCTATTTTACGAGGAAACATAAAATCGATCGATATGTACAGATAAAGCAGAAGGGATATACTTTTATGACTACGATCCAGTATGAGCGGACCGAAAGCCCTATGAAAGTAATGAAACGTTATTAAATGAAAATAATAAGGATTTATTTATTCATGCGGACGTTTGTAATACGCCGTAAATAAGTAGCTCCTTCCTATCCGCAACGAGCTTTACGACAGCGACAGCTGTTTCACATAAACATAGCGAAGACTATATTTTTTTGTTTGAACGTCAATAACATGATTTAATTGCACGTTTTTGCCCCGTCATTAGCATGGTAATGGATGTAAAGGTTACCGATACCCGAGCCGCGTTGTGTCCAATATTAATGGTTTTTGTTATTACATCGGCCAGGAGTAGCGTTCATTGAAAGCGCACGGGCGCCATTCACGGCGTGATTGACAAATTGCCGTCGAACCCGGCGAGTAGCCGTCACGCCGCCAACAATGATTAACCCCCGACCTGCCGGCGGACCTGAGACACCTTTTTACATTTCTCATGTGTAACCGGCCGAATAGCACTTAGTACGGTCACAGAACGGTATAATACCGCGTGGCAGCTCATTACAGTAAACATAAATGTATTAGCGCTCAGGACTTATTCGGTTACCTTGAAAGAACAATTGCGAGGCGTGACCTTCACGATCAGCATGCGTAGCAAAAGTACAAGTAGAACATGTAAGTAGATATGTAATTAAATATGGTAATTAGAAGAAACTGATTGTATTACGATCTATGTATTTTACACATTTATTTAGTAAATTGAAACCTATTTTAATACTCCTGTCTTATTCATTCAGAGACTATTTTTGTTCTTGATCTTTATAACGAGCGCTTCATCTTGAGAAAGCCTCGGCATTTAAATTAAATTGAAGTTTCTTATAAGACGTTTAATTCGAAATAATTATAAAGCGTCTTGTATGTAATAGTAAAAAAACGAAATGAATCAATTAAAGCAAGGGCCGTGAAGGGTACGGTCAGTTCTCATGCAATTATGATTCCCATTTTTAACGCATAAATGATTTCGAAGCTGATTTATTGATTCTAAGGATGGATCGGATTGTTTGATCCTTAAGCGTGAGTAATTAGCACATTTGAAAATACCGTGTGCACAGGGTCTCGGAATTGGTCGCAATAACGCATTGTGGTCGTGCACCGATGCTTGAGCAACAAAGGGGAGCGTGAGAACTCTCTGACTGCATTACTAATCTGACTCTAATTATTTTTTACTCGCGTATCTACTAATAAAATTAATAAAACATTACATGTAGCTCACGGTAATTTAGTTACATTGCGCAGATTTCGTGCGTTGTACACATTCAAAAATTTATAAATTACGTAAAGCAATGAAATGTTGTAAGTCTTCAACACTTAATAATTCACGCAGAATTTTTTTTGAAAAATATAATAGTGATTTAGATACTCGCGGTCAATTAATACGAGTCAGGTGTAATTTTTCTTTGAAAATAGGTACAGCAAACGGCTCAAAGACACTTTTCAAATATGTACAGGATAGGTAGAATTATTTTTAACATCAAATTATATTGCAATTTTCCTGAATTAATCACACAAATTAAAAATATCTTACACGTTACCTAGGTACACTGATTTGTGCAGGCAAAATATTGACAGAGAGTTATATTTCATGTTTCACAGCCGTAAGTACCTACCGCCTTGTATCTTACCTTTGTAGGTACGTACTCCATCTATGTTTATTTCACAATAGTTATACTGACTATAGGCCAAAATGCATGAATAAATCTAGGTACTTGTTGTTACTTAAGCTGATGCTAGATCCAAAGTTGACATTAGTTTATCGTCTTGATAAATAGATTAAACTTCGTTGGATGTTATTTCAGTTATTTAGAGCAGTCAAAGAGGGAAATTAAAAAAAAAGAGGGAATTTGTAACGGATACCTATCCAGTAGAAAGTACTAAAATATTAGGATTGTTACACTGCCGCATCATTATTTAATTTTGTTGCTGAATGCTCAAGGTGTTAATGACGTTTGGAAATAGTGTGAGCCTCATTTGAACTAGGTTCCGTAGCCACGCTTTTTCTCTTTCGGACAGATTGAAGTAGGGAGACGCAGGAGTAGGAAGAAAAACTGTTACAATTTGCTGGTATATATGTATGGAATTTCCATCTTCTGTCCCATATTATAAAAATATCTAGTACCTATAGCATTTCGTTTTGGAAAGATCTATTACTAAGTGTGCCTCAGTCCTCATTGTCTGCATTTGAGTTTAGTTCTCAGAAGTAGTAAAAGGCATTCGAATGAATTGATTTGTCGTGTGCTAATAATTTTAATAGCACTTTACTCTAAAGAATTGCAAGCGCTCGTGCGGAAAAACTGTCACGAGAAAATAAACGTTGCAGTTTTGCGATGAGCACTGGAAAAAGCGATATGGTACCTGAGTAAATATTAAATGATTTATTTCGTCTATTCAAGCGTATTAAGCCTTGGAATAGTTTTCATGTTTTTATCTAGTTTACTTTGACATATCTACCGCGTGTTAGTGGCTAATGAGGAGATATATTTCACGCAATAATTGTCGCTGAACATTTGATAAGTACATAATTACGAGTAGGTACCTATTACCTACTCGTAAATTGTGTTTTGGCGATCATTATGCTAAACGTACGTAGCTTACATGCGAGTCACGTGCGACCAATTAAATCCGATAAATTAACGCTTAGTAATAATATTATTAACACATATTATGTCGATATTGAATACAGTACATTGGCTTCATGAAATAATTAGGTAGGTACACATAGCTAGTAGGAAAAGTTATGTAAATAATATTTTCTCTGTACTTGACGAAGAAAGTAAAATTGCATAGGTGTGACATTAATGTAAGAACTTTTACATCCGTAATCCGATGTAAACCTGAATAGTCTACTACTTGTATATAAACCGGCAATAATTTTATCACGTCATATTTTTATCACTTGGGCGAGCCACTATCTCTGCTATCCCGAGGTCCTGTAATAACTACGCGGAACCCGAGATACACTTAAACTGGTTCTAAACCTATCAATTGCAATTGTTGTGATAGGAATGTGATCCCCGAGCAACGCAAAAGTACACCAACTCCCATGAGACGACAGCCGACTTGATGCGAGATATGAAATGGAATGAAATTACGAGCACATAAGGGCAGGCGTTCGCGGGCTGAATAATGAAGGATACCATTGTGCACAAGCGGAGGTCACGTCCAGCACCGCCCGCGCAACAGTTCGACGCCCCAATGCATGCAACAGATGTATACTATACTTAACATCCATAGAAAATTTCTCAACTAGCTTTAGCTATATGCACACGTCAAACGAAATAGACACTGCTTCCCGTTTTGAATGAAAGTCACCAGCTCACCACAAAATTTAATTCGAATTAAATTGCTAATTACGGCATTTCATGAATATAGAAGGAGAAAGTATTTTGTAATGCACCGGCTGAGGTTAATCGGGTGCTGCACCTGCATGTGGTTAATAATAAATAATAATGTATGTAAACAGAACGTATTGACAATCAAAGCACGATTTAGAAATAGTTAACCAGTTTACACCGCAGGACTGGTGTACTCATTTTTAAAGGAATTGATAGTTAGGCAGCTGTTGGTTCGCATAGGCATCTCCATTGTTGGCGCGTTGTTTTTGCCGACGCGGCACTCCATCTTCGTCTGTGATCGTTAGAGGTACAAAAAGAACAAAACGTGCCCAGTAATTATGTTGGTGCAACGATGGGTTCGATTGTTTATTGCCTTCCTCGCCGGATGTTTTCATTCCGTTCACTTTGTATTCTTGTTTCCTTTTAAGATGCTGATGGTTATCATTAAGCTCCGTAATCGTAACTATTTTGGGAAATCTTGAGAGCGCAGTGTTAACGGAATAGTCATTCGTCTGATAATCCGATAGAGACGCAATTAATTTTATTTATTCTTTGCCCAATTTCTTATTCTACCTAGTGTTTTAGTTCCCCTAAAAATATCATATTTTCATTGTGTGCGACATGAATAAGTATTAAATAGGTATAAAAAACCATATTCTTATTTCATATTTATTTGAAAACAAGTACATATGAAGAATTGAAATAAAAAAGAGAAAATTGATAATCGATATAACTATCTAATGGAAAGTATTTTCTCTTGAACAAGATTTACAGCTTCAAGAGGCTGCGGCATCGAATTACACTTTCTAGAGAAACCCTGAACTGCCACGTCTGTGACCTCGCATCCATGTCAGTTCAGGTTGTCAACTACGTAACCAGATACCTAGAAAATGAAAATGTTCTTTGTAGCTGAGAAATACCCTTGAAGTTCACCAAAGTTCATTCTAAGAAAAAAAATGATATTCGATACCTAGACATAAATATTCACATTAGTTTAGTCTGCTTATGTTTCTCATGCAGGTTTATCAAAATGTATGAATGTTAGAAATGCACAACAGTAACGAAAGTCGATCTTGAAAAAAGGTTATAGTATTAGGGAGCCACATTGAGCCACAAGATTTCACATCTTTTCAAACAACAATTGTTTGAGTGACCGTTGCCTCATTGCTGCAGTTGGCCCGTCCCGCGCTGCGCTCGGCGTTGCACGGGGTGTCGATAAGCGGCCCACTTGCTGTGCGTCCCAGTCTCGCTCACGACTGCTCGCACTTTCTCCTGCACGATTGCCCTATTTAGCACTTACGAAAGACAAATCAACTTTCATCACAATTAGAAACGATAGTTGCATTCGTACCGATGACTAATGTTCGCCTACAGCGACAATTATACTTCAGACACGATACATTTTGGATTTCCATATAGGGTAAAAGCACCAATAGATGACTGCCACCCAGAAGTTGACTGATAGGTCTAAAAATGTAAATAATTAAATCAGGAATAATTTTACACGCCTGGGAGTATTTTTCTCATACGCGGGAGCACTATATTGAGTGTCGCATGCGAATTCCCAGACAATTAAGCCACGCACGAGGCAGTGAGCGGTCGTCGAGTTTGCGCTTCGCGCCAAAATTGCGTTTTATATGGGATCCTTATTAAGAAAAGCCCTCAAAAATTTAAGCTTTTAATTACGTAAAAAATCGAATATTGCTTTTATTTCCTTGATTCACTTCAGTATAGATTTTAGACTAATATCTCTATTGTGTATATTATAAAGAATAGTTTTTTTTTATTTATTTTATGAGATATTTGCTGGTCAAGTTATGGTTCCAATATTGTGTGTTCGGGCCAAAAGATGAACGACGGTCAACTTTTGGGCAAAGGCTCGAATTTTCAAATGCTTGCGTAAATTATAATAAAATAGCTAGATTTAATATTTATATATAAAATTACAATCAGTTTTGTAGTTGATTTTTAGACCAAAAGATGAACGACCCTTTTTTCATGTAACACGTTTTAAAGTAATTTACTTTTGTATGGAAACGGGATTGTTCAACTCAGGAATCGCTGTCCAAAACGTGAACTAGGAAAATTTACTGGTTCATTTTTTGGGTTGGATTCCAATAAATGAATTCGAATCAATTTAGTTCGTTCATTTCGTTGATGTGGTTTCCAAAACATGAACCAACTGATTTTATTGAACGGTTGAATTTGGGAAAAATTAAACTTTTGTTCTTAGAGATCAGATTGTTACACAATGTACACCGTGTTTATATTTCATGAAAAAAAGGTTCTTAAGGTTAAATACAATTAATTTATCTAAGAAATCAATGTTTTTGCTATGCTCTATTCATCTATTGGAGTTTTGGCGTTCATATATTGGTCTCGCTATATTGCAATTATGCTGGTTCATCTATTGGGGTCAAATTGTTCAGTGATAGGGCACTTTGTTCAACTATTGGTGAATTTGGGTCCTTTTTTGATATAATAATTTTTATAAAATTACTGAAGTTTTATACGAGGCACGAAAATAACTTATTCTAAACTCAATTAAATACGAAATCATATAAAAAAATAAAAAATGATGAATATGAGTTATATCATATAGAAAAAAATATTTAAAGTTGGGAAAGTTGCTTAACTGTTCATCTATTGGTGATTTTACCCTAAGCTTTAAAATAAAAACATAAGTTTAAGAAGGAAATAATTCGTTACAACTAATTTTCAGGAAACAGGACACGTGTTTTATCGTGGGCTGATTCTAAACTTGGACGAATGAAATGTGTAACGTAGTGTTTGTTATTGGATTCGGCTGACGCCTCCGGGGACAGTTTTATCTTCAAAGATAACCAAATCCATCGAGGCCGTTGACCTGCTAGGTAGAAACGAGTTGTTGTCATAGTTACATCAAATATTATGAGGGGAGATTCGTCTTCTTAGAATGACAATGGACAGATCTTGAAGTAGTCATAATCATTAATTATTGATACGAAGGAACCACAGAACTGTGGAAGGAACCATAAAGCAAAGACGTAGACGTAAAATCGAAAATACAGGTGTATCAATATTGCGAAAATATGTCCTAGTGCACAATATTTCGGTGTAATAAGATTGTATTGACATATTTATGAGTGGATTTGTTGAATACATATATTTGCAGTTGATGGTAGATAATGGACATAGTATTTAAGCTGGGCCAATGAAACTGCCATTCTGGCTAATTAAATAGACCCGAATAGAAATAACAAGTGAAAATGCAGTAAGCTGATCACATTATTTTTATATGAACGTCATAAGCATATTTATACATTATGCATATTATGCATGTAATTACACAGGTAGGTATATGTGTAAGTCACATAATATATAATACCTACTTGATAAAGTCTCGCCAGTTTTGGTGAATCGCCCTGTAGAGTATCGTTACAGCGAACTATCAAGTCTCGTTGAAGCATGTACTTGTAGCTCACATATGCACCGTATGCATTTGACATGGCAGTCATGCAGCGCCCGATCGCTGGCGGGGGCCGGGACGCATCCTCCCTGGCTACCATGTGTAATTATGTGTTATTCGCTCGCTCATTACTCTTACACGACTCCACATAGTTAAGTAACTAACTACACATTTATTAAAGTTTTTGCGACCTCGCATGAGAACACTTGCGCTTTCGCCCGATAACTAATTACTGTTGTACAACATATGGCGCATTATTTCACGCTCGGAGTGACCGATATCTTTCCGGTGCAGCCCGCGGCGAACCCACCGGGTCGTTGCTAAGGAGAAACACACGATTTTGACATTTTTAGCCGCTGCGCCGCATTTTGCGTCACTGCTTTGAAATGCCGCGCTCGTGGCGCGTGTCGCAATGTTGCTTATATTGTAACTCTAGCCTAATCCTTTTATAGAGAGCTGTTAGCTTACAGCGAACTGAAAATTTAAGCGAATTTCATGAAATATTTGGAGGCTATTCAGAACCAAGTCTTGATATGTATTATCGATTATAGCAGTTATTAGTGAGAAATAATAAGACAAACGATTGTTAATTATACAACATCAGTCAGGATTTTAGTTGTAATAGAATTTCATGACATCATTAATCATTATTATTTATTAAACAATTAGCTTTCAATAGTACACTACACAATACCAATTATCTAGCACCTACGCTGTGTTACAGTGCTTAACAATCGTCATGCTTAATTACTCATTCCGCATGCGTCTGTTTTTAATGGCGTCAAGTAGTCCATAAAAAAGATTAAGCTGACTGTACGTAACGGGACAGTAAAGATTGGTGTCGGCACTGTCCCTCGGCCATTTGCGGGGAACGATCGAAGCCATAGTTTTTTCATTGCACATTGCATGTAACATCGCGAGCACAATAATCGTAAAAGTCCCCTTGTCAAGAAGTGCGCGAACTGTCCGCTTGGTGATAAAGGAAAATGCATTACTTCCCCTCGGAGGGCGAGTGAGAAGTTTTCCTCAAAGCAGCCCTTCAAAATGGCGGCGCAGGTCATTAATGCTCGGCACAGGCTCTACCTAAACTTAAAAGCCACTTCCAACTTAGTTACTACCGGGCAACTGCAACGAGCTTTTAGTAACGAGGGATCTGTAAATTATGCGAAATGTTGATATAAAAAGAATCCCGCTAAGAAGTAGTAGGGAATAATCTCGGTATAATTCGTATAATCCAATTAGCGCTATTCTTAGCTTAACCCTGTACATAAAAAATCTAAATATCTAGACTCGGAAACTTTAAAATTATAGATAATTAAATCCAATTGGAAATTTAAACCAATTGATTAAACATACATAAATTACATGGAATAAATATATGTTATGTACTCATCGATTATAACGGTTTTTTACCATGCGTAAGCGATCCTATACAAGTATACATAACGATCTAACTACTGAATTACGTAGGTACATACCTCTCGTCTAATGAAATATCTGAATGTGAGCGTCACCAAATAAAAAATCGACCTTAACCAATTTTTCCAAGATCCCATCATCAGACCCCGACTTGGTGCAAACGGGGCCATCTTGGGTTTAGATATAATAACGCTACCCTTTCGATCCCTCCGATTAAAAATAAAAATTTGAAAATCTGTTCCCAATTCTCGGGGATAGCGAGTATTAGTAAGTATTTTAGTAACATATTATGTACACATAAAAAAATCTGTCGAATTGAGAACCACCTTTTCTAAAGTCCTTCACATTTTTGAAGTCGGTTTAAAATCCCTTGTATCCCGTTATTAGCTAGACGTTTGACATATACGTACAGTGTGTGGCCTACAACCGGGGTGAAAATTTAAACGGTGCATTAATAAGCTGATCGACAATCATTTCCACATATTGTAATTAAAAAAAAAAAACTTTTATTTTTTTTTAATTTTTTGTTCATGTATTTTTCATTATTATGGGTTCATTTACTTGAATTAAAAGTTACCAATAACTTATCATTTTTGAATCATTGAAAAATGTACAATTTTTTTTTAAACCGTAACAAATTAGTGTAAAAATAAAAACAAAATTATTGTTATGACTTCGTACCTGGTATACTATCATGATGTCTTGCGACTGACAAGCTACGACATCGTGATGCCAAGATCCAGTACTAAAGGTCCATTGCTTTGAATGACAATATCTCCGAACTTAACCACTTTGAAACACCGGGACCTTTACAGGATTATTGCCGATAGTCTAAGGAGTCACTCATTTCATTTTTCTCCCGTGTTAAAGGCCACACACTGTATAGTGGGTAAATTAAATTGTTTAAAGCTGACAGCTGTTGGTTTGTTTTTATTAAGAACATTATTTCGATTGAAATGGAGTATATTTTTGTCAATCACGAGATTCATTAAATAATATCATAAATTGAAGTTTTTAGATGATGTAGGCGTTATGTTGAGGTTCCTACATTATCATATATATAATCATATATTCAATGAAAGTATAATAGTTTACCATAACCATCTTATGTTATAGACTTTAGACTATACAAATTTATTAAGAATGAATTGCCTAAAACTTTGTTTCAAGATGAACGACCTATCTATGGATACGCTACATATAGTCTTATCACTTATGCAAAGCGTTAGGACTTCGCTAACTTCATGCAAGGCCTTTGCAGAAGGCAAAACACACATAAATCGTGTGTGATCTGTCCCCGCTGTTTCGGGAGCTCGGAGGCCATATATCGCGAAGGGCGTACCGGCCCGACATGGGTCCAATGTCACAGTTGTTGACATCTTCTATATTCTACTCCATTTCCACGTGCAATGGTTCTTTAGGGTTGCTTTGCATAATAGATCGTAAAAATGTCTTCTGACAGATTTAAAGGAAGTCGTATTTTTTGTGATTATGTGGGTATTTTATTAGTCTAGGTACAAAAGTTGAACAACATAAATTTCGCAATTCATGTTAGAGCAGTAGATTACAGATGCAGTAAAATCCGAAAAAGTATTTGTGTAAGATGTCCCAAGATATTTATTTATTTATTATTTATTTATAAATATCAATAATATTAACTAAAAATGTAAGGTCAATGCAGATAAGATCGTCTATCAGGAAAGTCCTTCTACCAACTGATTTCCGAATCCCTAATTGAACAGTATAAGACGCATATGACTGACTTTCCTTCGAAATAAAATATGCCGGACTTAGCCGCACTAATCTTATGTGAGGTTTAAGGTTTTAAGTTGGTAATAAAACCAAGATTGTGTTTAAATGCGTGCATGATTATGGAACAATGCAAGTTTTTAGGTTTGTAAATTTTTTTTTGGATTGTACTGACAAATGGTGTCTATGATACGTGCGGTTGAGAGCATACTGAAATGAATGTATGTAAGAACCTACTACAAAGTCATATTTTCCGATGTAAATAAATTAAAGTACTTCCACTTCCTACTCTGTTAAATGGGGGCTTCTACACTCATAAAATTATCCGACTATTTTTTAATGACTAACTTCTTACCTTAGAAACAAGTAGATTCCATTATGTACATAAAATAGGCCGGTTATGCTCTTCTCTTACTAAGCACATGCGAATACTAACCTCAAACATACCACTATAAGCGTGATCTCATTCTACGTATAGTTTTTAAGGGTATTCGAAAGGAATTTAAAATGGTTCGCCTTAGGCATGACCCTTGTACGCTAAGAACACACGGTCGGACATCGGGGAGGCCTCCTACAGTATGGGCAGAGGGCGCGAGACGTGACGAGTTTTTATGATGAAGACAATCAAGCCCGCGAATGCGTCCCGTCCAGGTTGTGTTTTCCCAGGCTAGTCGAAACTCGATAACTTCAGCGATCCAAATCTAACTACAACCTCACGGAAACACATATAGTTATACATCACCTTTTGGTTTGCTTGATTGTTCGACTACTGTGTATTCTATGCATATGCAACAAGAATAACATACTAGCCTGACTGTTTGGCTGCTAGCAAAATACGTGTAAAGTTCTAAGAGGTCGTATGAAGGTTAGCAAACATTACATTCAGTCATTCAGGCTGACTAGAATTTGTAGAACTATATTAATGGCCGGTAGAATGCCTTTGAATCTATCGTCTAGATGTGAAAGCTTCTTTGAATCTACTATAGATATTGATTTGATAAAGAGATCCCAATATACGAAACTTTGTACATACGTACATTTTCTGTGTTTAATTCAACCGCAACAAAATATTATGACATCAATCAGTAGCATTTAGTGACAAACTTTATGCACACTTTCAAACAAACTAAGTAGGTAAGTAGGTACATGACATACAAACTTATCTGACCCGGTGACGGCTTCGGTACTTTTTAGTTTAGTATTGTCGCTAAATATTGTTTTCCCGAGTGTTAGAGTAAAAATAATGTCAGTTGTTATAAGTTTTACAAAATATAAATCCTACGCTACAACAGGTTACGGTCTCATTAAAATGTCACTTTCTCAGAAAGTCCTGCCATACTGTTTCCTTTACGATACGTTGTATAGTACGTATGTATAATAGTACCTTTTCAAAACTTTTATTAGAAGATTTTTATCCCGAGCCAATAGCAGGAAACTTCGCTTTGATTGAGACCTCCCATTTCATTTCAGCAGTTTTAGTTTCTATTTCGGGAATTTATTACAAAACTTATAATTTCTTGTTGCTGACATTTTCATCTCCCGTTGTTTGTGTACGCGCCGTTTTATCGTTTTGCAAAACTAATTTCGGGGGCGGGGAGTCGACGCAATGCCGGAGTCTAGGGCTGTTTTGCAATCGGTTTTCAAGTGTCAAAGGCATGCTTATTTTACCCCATAATTATAAAATGTATGAAACCTTTCCAGATTTATGTTAATTTATATGAAACTCATTATCAAAATGACGATGTTAAGAGAGATTTTTATGAATTAGTACTTACTATGGACTAATACTGCAAGTGAATATAAAATCTATACAAAACTAGCTAGTATTTTTTGGAGAAAAAATTCAGTTGTAACTCTTTAACTTGATTCGCTTTAAGTTCATCTTGTCAGTTATTCTATGGAAAATATTCAAATAATACATTGCGATTAGGTCCTAAACTGAATCTCATTATTTAGTTCATCGTGGTAGTCCCCCTGTTCCTGTAAAAAAGGCTATCAATTATGATTATTTTAGGAGTTTATAATTACTAGAAACTGTAAAGATTTCTAGATAGATAAATATAATTATAATGTGACATTGTAGTAATAAAATATACCTAACCAACTGTGGTCTCACCCGAAGTCACCTAAAAAAATTAAATTGGATTAGCTTATTTATGTTATTTGGAAAAGATAGAAAAAAGTTATTGGGCAGATGAAAAATGTTTTGCATGATCAGTTGGTCTATTTCGACGACCGACCCCATGCAGAAAGAAAAAACCTAATCTGCTAGTTTTTCCTTATCAGAATCCAATACGCAATAGCCACTCATATGCTTTAAAATTTTGGTTGAGCTTCAGTCCATGTAAAATAAGAGTGTCAGCTGGTAACCGCAGTTACCAAAAGCAATTGAGTAGATAGGGCCTGAATTACTAGGTTTATTCTATCTTTGCAATTACACTCTGTATTAAATTAACCATTATTCTGATATGAATTTTATTATTACTTTACGATAACCTGCTTAACGCAACATCCAACAATTTGATCAGTAACATGGTTGCTCAACCATGCAGCGTGCACCGTGCGCCGGATCAACCGACGGACCCGAATAAATGGGTTAATACGCGCATAGATAAAACTGTCACAAGCTCCAACCATTTCCTGTCCAAGGAAAAATAAATTATATAGTTTCACACGTCCTTTTATCCAAAAATTTCCGTATTTACAAACGGAATTTGTTATGCTTTAGTTATTGCAATTATAAATTAATTAGTAACCAACTATTGAGTAAGAACAATATATGTCTATAGGTATCTGTCAGATTAATATTTGATAGTACCTTACTCGCAAACTGGACTATGTTCGGCTTATTCTTTTATTTGATTTAAAATATTTAAATTGTTATTTTATTAATGTTACAATTAATGAACGTTTTTATTTCAAGGTTGGTACCTATCTAGATTCTCGCTTGCTATAAAGGCGGGCGCTTTAATATTTAATTCGTATAAAGGCCAATGCTGTCCTTATTGTAAGCTAAAAAGTGGGATATTTTTACTAAAACATGTAAGTATTTGATGCATTCCACGAACAAGTCCACCAACGTCCCGTACAAAAACGGTTTTTTCTCAAAATTTTGTGTTTATCGAAGTTCTCTTTCATGGCCGGAGGAGTCAAAAATTGCTTAAAAAACGTATAATTAACTAATATCTCGGAAGAAAACTCGAATTATCGGAATATACACGCGTTTGTACGGGACAGCCCATGGAATGCTCCATTTACAGTAAAATTATGTAGTTTTTTCCTAATCGTCAAATTGTAACTATTCCAATAATTCGCAAATTATCACAACAATAACAAAACCTCTGCGCGCCCTATTTGCAGACATGCCAAGTCTGGTGAAATTACAGAATATTTTCTTAATTGGATGTCGACCGTGTTAATAAACCCCGTTATATTAAAGCGGCCACGTGCTGCAGCGAATGCATCCAGTAGCCCCATTTTATATTCCACTGGCCCCATGCCATCAAGTAATGAAACCATCGCTGCTAAGACACTCCAAGAGTTATTGCCTAGCTTATTAAAGTTTTGGCATAGTGGGCCTGTCGCTTCATAATGTATATACAAGTTTTGATTGGAAAATTTAGATTGCAAATGCTATAACGTTTACTTTGTAAAATAAGGCTTAATTATAGGTACATAGCAAATATTTTTTAACTTTGAATTTAATGAATATTTCTAAGTTTTTTTTAAATGAAAACGAAAACGATAAACGTAATAAAAACAAGCATAGTTTACATTACAACAACAATTAATATTTACCAAT
>JALPQI010001329.1:0-17185 GCA_025490895.1 Thaumatotibia leucotreta | reverse complement strand
TGTTCCTAGTAGCTTCGGCGTCGGCAGCTATGGCAAGGAGCCTAGAGTGAGTCCTTAGCTATCCAGCCACAACATAACAGCGTGTTCCTAGTAGCTTCGGCATACATAACAGCGTGTTCCTAGTAGCTTCGGCGTCGGCAGCTACGGCAAGGAGCCTAGAGTGAGTCCTTAGCTATCCAGCCATAATATAACAGCGTGTTCCTAGTAGCTTCCATCGGCAGCTATGGGAAGGAGCCTAGAGTGAGTCCTTAGCTATCCAGCCACAACATAACAGCGTGTTCCTAGTAGCGTCGGCCCCTGGAGGCCACCTGGACTCGGACTGGGGCCTCACGCGCGCCGGCTCGCTGCTCCGCGCGCACTGCTGCGTGCCGCGCGCCGAGCAGCCGCGGTGGCCGCTGCTCGCGCAGGCCAGCAGCATCGGCAGCTACGGCAAGGAGCCTAGAGTGAGTCCTTAGCTATCCACCCACATAACAGCGTGTTCCTAGTAGCTTCGGCGTCGGCAGCTACGGCAAGGAGCCTAGAGTGAGTCCTTAGCTATCCACCCACATAACAGCGTGTTCCTAGTAGCTTCGGCGTCGGCAGCTATGGCAAGGAGCCTAGAGTGAGTCCTTAGCTATCCAGCCACAACATAACAGCGTTTTCCTAGTAGCTTCGGCATACATAACAGCGTGTTCCTAGTAGCTTCGGCGTCGGCAGCTACGGCAAGGAGCCTAGAGTGAGTCCTTAGCTATCCACCCACATAACAGCGTGTTCCTAGTAGCTTCGGCGTCGGCAGCTATGGCAAGGAGCCTAGAGTGAGTCCTTAGCTATCCAGCCACAACATAACAGCGTGTTCCTAGTAGCTTCGGCATACATAACAGCGTGTTCCTAGTAGCTTCGGCGTCGGCAGCTACGGCAAGGAGCCTAGAGTGAGTCCTTAGCTATCCAGCCATAATATAACAGCGTGTTCCTAGTAGCTTCCATCGGCAGCTATGGGAAGGAGCCTAGAGTGAGTCCTTAGCTATCCAGCCACAACATAACAGCGTGTTCCTAGTAGCATCGGCCCCTGGAGGCCACTTGGACTCGGACTGGGGCCTCACGCGCGCCGGCTCGCTGCTCCGCGCGCACTGCTGCGTGCCGCGCGCCGAGCAGCCGCGGTGGCCGCTGCTCGCGCAGGCCAGCAGCATCGGCAGCTACGGCAAGGAGCCTAGAGTGAGTCCTTAGCTATCCACCCACATAACAGCGTGTTCCTAGTAGCTTCGGCATACATAACAGCGTGTTCCTAGTAGCTTCGGCGTCGGCAGCTATGGGAAGGAGCCTAGAGTGAGTCCTTAGCTCTCCAGGCTCAACATAACAGCGTGTTCCTAGTAGCTTCGGCATACATAACAGCGTGTTCCTAGTAGCTTCGGCGTCGGCAGCTATGGGAAGGAGCCTAGAGTGAGTCCTTAGCTCTCCAGGCTCAACATAACAGCGTGTTCCTAGTAGCTTCGGCATACATAACAGCGTGTTCCTAGTAGCTTTGGCGTCGGCAGCTATGGGAAGGAGCCTAGAGTGAGTCCTTAGCTATCCAGCCACAATAACAGCGTGTTCCTAGTAGCTTCGGCATACATAACAGCGTGTTCCTAGTAGCTTCGGCGTCGGCAGCTACGACAAGGAGCCTAGAGTGAGTCCTTAGCTATCCAGCCACAACATAACAGCGTGTTCCTAGTAGCTTCGGCATACATAACAGCGTGTTCCTAGTAGCTTCGGCATACATAACAAC
This sequence comes from Thaumatotibia leucotreta, assembly GCA_025490895.1. Taxonomy (NCBI): domain Eukaryota; kingdom Metazoa; phylum Arthropoda; class Insecta; order Lepidoptera; family Tortricidae; genus Thaumatotibia; species Thaumatotibia leucotreta. Next base: position 15,444 of record JALPQI010001329.1, on the reverse strand, counting down.
GTGTTCCTAGTAGCTTCGGCGTCGGCAGCTATGGGAAGGAGCCTAGAGTGAGTCCTTAGCTATCCAGCCACAACATAATAGCGTGTTCCTAGTAGCTTCGGCATACATAACAGCTTGTTCCTAGTAGCTTCGGCGTCGGCAGCTACGGCAAGGAGCCTAGAGTGAGTCCTTAGCTATCCAGCCACAACATAACAGCGTGTTCCTAGTAGCTTCGGCGTCGGCAGCTACGGCAAGGAGCCTAGAGTGAGTCCGTAGCTATCCAGCCATAACATAACAGCGTGTTCCTAGTAGCTTCCATCGGCAGCTATGCGAAGGAGCCTAGAGTGAGTCCTTAGCTATCCAGCCACAACATAACAGCGTGTTCCTAGTAGCTTCGGCATACATAACAGCGTGTTCCTAGTAGCTTCGGCGTCGGCAGCTACGGCAAGGAGCCTAGAGTGAGTCCTTAGCTCTCCAGCCACAACATAACAGCGTGTTCCTAGTAGCTTCGGCGTCGGCAGCTACGGCAAGGAGCCTAGAGTGAGTCCTTAGCTATCCAGCCACAACATAACAGCGTGTTACTAGTAGCTTTGGCATACATAACAGCGTGTTCCTAGTAGCTTCGGCATACATAACAGCGTGTTCCTAGTAGCTTCCATCGGCAGCTATGGAAAGGAGCCTAGAGTGAGTCCTTAGCTATCCAGCCACAACATAACAGCGTGTTCCTAGTAGCTTCGGCATACATAACAGCGTGTTCCTAGTAGCTTCGGCATCGGCAGCTACGGAAAGGAGCCTAGAGTGAGTCCTTAGCTATCCAGCCACAACATAACAGCGTGTTCCTAGTAGCTTCGGCATACATAACAGCGTGTTCCTAGTAGCTTCGGCGTCGGCAGCTATGGAAAGGAGCCTAGAGTGAGTCCTTAGCTATCCAGCCACATAACAGCGTGTTCCTAGTAGCTTCGGCATACATAACAGCGTGTTCCTAGTAGCTTCGGCGTCGGCAGCTACGGCAAGGAGCCTAGAGTGAGTCCTTAGCTATCCGGCCACAACATAACAGCGTGTTCCTAGTAGCTTCGGCATACATAACAGCGTGTTCCTAGTAGCTTCGGCGTCGGCAGCTACGGCAAGGAGCCTAGAGTGAGTCCTTAGCTATCCAGCCACATAACAGCGTGTTCCTAGTAGCTTCGGCATACATAACAGCGTGTTCCTAGTAGCTTCGGCGTCGGCAGCTATGGGAAGGAGCCTAAAGTGAGTCCTTAGCTATCCAGCCACAACATAACAGCGTGTTCCTAGTAGCTTCGGCATACATAACAGCGTGTTCCTATTAGCTTCGGCGTCGGCAGCTATGGGAAGGAGCCTAGAGTGAGTCCTTAGCTATCCAGCCACAACATAACAGCGTGTTCCTAGTAGCTTCGGCATACATAACAGCGTGTTCCTAGTAGCTTCGGCGTCGGCAGCTACGGCAAGGAGCCTAGAGTGAGTCCTTAGCTATCCAGCCACGACATAACAGCGTGTTACTAGTAGCTTCGGCGTCGACAGCTATGGCAAGGAGCCTAGAGTGAGTCCTTAGCTATCCATAGCCACAACATAACAGCGTGTTCCTAGTAGCTTCGGCATACATAACAGCGTGTTCCTAGTAGCTTCGGCATCGGCAGCTACGGCAAGGAGCCTAGAGTGAGTCCTTAGCTATCCACCCACATAACAGCGTGTTCCTAGTAGCTTCGGCATACATAACAGCGTGTTCCTAGTAGCTTCGGTATACATAACAGCGTGTTCCTAGTAGCTTCGGCGTCGGCAGCTATGGGAAGGAGCCTAGAGTGAGTCCTTAGCTATCCAGCCACAACATAACTGCGTGTTCCTAGTAGCTTCGGCGTCGGCAGCTACGGCAAGGAGCCTAGAGTGAGTCCTTAGCTATCCAGCCACAACATAACAGCGTGTTCCTAGTAGCTTCGGCATACATAACAGCGTGTTCCTAGTAGCTTCGGCGTCGGCAGCTACGGCAAGGAGACTAGAGTGAGTCCTTAGCTATCCAGCCACAACATAACAGCGTGTTCCTAGTAGCTTCGGCATACATAACAGCGTGTTCCTAGTAGCTTCGGCGTCGGCAGCTACGGCAAGGAGCCTAGAGTGAGTCCTTAGCTATCCAGCCACAACATAACAGCGTGTTCCTAGTAGCTTAAGCATGGGCAGCTATGGGAAGGAGCCTAGAGTGAGTCCTTAGCTATCCAGCCACAACATAACAGCGTGTCCCTAGTAGCTTCGGCATACATAACAGCGTGTTCCTAGTAGCTTCGGCGTCGGCAGCTACGGCAAGGAGCCTAGAGTGAGTCCTTAGCTATCCAGCCATAACATAACAGCGTGTTCCTAGTAGCTTCGGCGTCGGCAGCTATGGGAAGGAGCCTAGAGTGAGTCCTTAGCTATCCAGCCACGACATAACAGCGTGTTCCTAGTAGCTTCGGCATACATAACAGCGTGTTCCTAGTAGCTTAGGCGTTGGCAGCTATGGCAAGGAGCCTAGAGTGAGTCCTTAGCCATCCAGCCACAACATAACAGCGTGTTCCTAGTAGCTTCGGCGTTGGCAGCTATGGCAAGGAGCCTAGAGTGAGTCCTTAGCCATCCAGCCACAACATAACAGCGTGTTCCTAGTAGCTTCGGCATACATAACAGCGTGTTCCTAGTAGCTTAGGCGTTGGCAGCTATGGCAAGGAGCCTAGAGTGAGTCCTTAGCCATCCAGCCACAACATAACAGCGTGTTCCTAGTAGCTTCGGCATACATAACAGCGTGTTCCTAGTAGCTTCGGCGTCGGCAGCTACGGCAAGGAGCCTAGAGTGAGTCCTTAGCTATCCAGCCATAACATAACAGCGTGTTCCTAGTAGCTTCGGCGTTGGCAGCTATGGCAAGGAGCCTAGAGTGAGTCCTTAGCTATCCAGCCACAACATAACAGCGTGTTCCTAGTAGCTTCGGCATACATAACAGCGTTTTCCTAGTAGCTTCGGCGTCGGCAGCTACGGCAAGGAGCCTAGAGTGAGTCCTTAGCTATCCAGCCATAACATAACAGCGTGTTCCTAGTAGCTTCGGCGTCGGCAGCTATGGGAAGGAGCCTAGAGTGAGTCCTTAGCTATCCAGCCACGACATAACAGCGTGTTCCTAGTAGCTTCGGCATACATAACAGCGTGTTCCTAGTAGCTTAGGCGTTGGCAGCTATGGCAAGGAGCCTAGAGTGAGTCCTTAGCCATCCAGCCACAACATAACAGCGTGTTCCTAGTAGCTTCGGCGTTGGCAGCTATGGCAAGGAGCCTAGAGTGAGTCCTTAGCCATCCAGCCACAACATAACAGCGTGTTCCTAGTAGCTTCGGCATACATAACAGCGTGTTCCTAGTAGCTTAGGCGTTGGCAGCTATGGCAAGGAGCCTAGAGTGAGTCCTTAGCCATCCAGCCACAACATAACAGCGTGTTCCTAGTAGCTTCGGCGTTGGCAGCTATGGCAAGGAGCCTAGAGTGAGTCCTTAGCTATCCAGCCACAACATAACAGCGTGTTCCTAGTAGCTTCGGCGTCGGCAGCTACGGCAAGGAGCCTAGAGTGAGTCCTTAGCTATCCAGCCACAACATAACAGCGTGTTCCTAGTAGCTTCGGCGTCGGCAGCTACGGCAAGGAGCCTAGAGTGAGTCCGTAGCTATCCAGCCATAACATAACAGCGTGTTCCTAGTAGCTTCCATCGGCAGCTATGCGAAGGAGCCTAGAGTGAGTCCTTAGCTATCCAGCCACAACATAACAGCGTGTTCCTAGTAGCTTCGGCATACATAACAGCGTGTTCCTAGTAGCTTCGGCGTCGGCAGCTACGGCAAGGAGCCTAGAGTGAGTCCTTAGCTCTCCAGCCACAACATAACAGCGTGTTCCTAGTAGCTTCGGCGTCGGCAGCTACGGCAAGGAGCCTAGAGTGAGTCCTTAGCTATCCAGCCACAACATAACAGCGTGTTACTAGTAGCTTTAGCATACATAACAGCGTGTTCCTAGTAGCTTCGGCATACATAACAGCGTGTTCCTAGTAGCTTCCATCGGCAGCTATGGAAAGGAGCCTAGAGTGAGTCCTTAGCTATCCAGCCACAACATAACAGCGTGTTCCTAGTAGCTTCGGCATACATAACAGCGTGTTCCTAGTAGCTTCGGCATCGGCAGCTACGGAAAGGAGCCTAGAGTGAGTCCTTAGCTATCCAGCCACAACATAACAGCGTGTTCCTAGTAGCTTCGGTATACATAACAGCGTGTTCCTAGTAGCTTCGGCGTCGGCAGCTATGGGAAGGAGCCTAGAGTGAGTCCTTAGCTATCCAGCCACAACATAACAGCGTGTTCCTAGTAGCTTCGGCATACATAACAGCGTGTTCCTAGTAGCTTCGGCGTCGGCAGCTATGGGAAGGAGCCTAGAGTGAGTCCTTAGCTATCCAGCCACAACATTACAGCGTGTTCCTAGTAGCTTCGGCGTTGGCAGCTACGGCAAGGAGCCTAGAGTGAGTCCTTAGCTATCCAGCCACAACATAACAGCGTGTTCCTAGTAGCTTCGGCATACATAACAGCGTGTTCCTAGTAGCTTCGGCGTCGGCAGCTATGGAAGGAGCCTAGAGTGAGTCCTTAGCTATCCAGCCACAACATAACAGCGTGTTCCTAGTAGCTTCGGCGTCGGCAGCTATGGGAAGGAGCCTAGAGTGAGTCCTTAGCTATCCAGCCACAACATAACAGCGTGTTCCTAGTAGCTTCGGCCCCTGGAGGCCACCTGGACTCGGACTGGGGCCTCACGCGCGCCGGCTCGCTGCTCCGCGCGCACTGCTGCGTGCCGCGCGCCGAGCAGCCGCGGTGGCCGCTGCTCGCGCAGGCCCGCCGCATCGGCAGCTACGGCAAGGAGCCTAGAGTGAGTCCTTAGCTATCCAGCCACAACAAAACAGCGTGTTCCTAGTAGCATCGGCCCCCGGAGGCCACCTGGACTCGGACTGGGGCCTCACGCGCGCCGGCTCGCTGCTCCGCGCGCACTGCTGCGTGCCGCGGTGGCCGCTGCTCGCGCAGGCCAGCAGCATCGGCAGCTACGGCAAGGAGCCTAGAGTGAGTCCTTAGCTATCCAGACACAACATAACAGAGTGTTCCTAGTAGCTTCGGCGTACATAACAGCGTGTTCCTTGTAGCTTCGGCATCGGCAGCTACGGCAAGGAGCCTAGAGTGAGTCCTTAGCTATCCAGACACAACATAACAGAGTGTTCCTAGTAGCTTCGGCGTACATAACAGCGTGTTCCTTGTAGCTTCGGCATCGGCAGCTACGGCAAGGAGCCTAGAGTGAGTCCTTAGCTATCCAGACACAACATAACAGAGTGTTCCTAGTAGCTTCGGCGTACATAACAGCGTGTTCCTTGTAGCTTCGGCATCGGCAGCTACGGCAAGGAGCCTAGAGTGAGTCCTTAGCTATCCAGCCATAACATAACAGTGTGTTCCTAGTAGCTTCTATCGGCAGCTATGGGAAGGAGCCTAGAGTGAGTCCTTAGCTATCCAGCCACAACATAACAGCGTGTTCCTAGTAGCTTCGGCATACATAACAGCGTGTTCCTAGTAGCTTCGGCGTCGGCAGCTACGGCAAGGAGCCTAGAGTGAGTCCTTAGCTATCCAGCCACATAACAGCGTGTTCCTAGTAGCTTTGGCATACATAACAGCGTGAGTCCTTAGCTATCCAGCCACAACATAACAGCGTGTTCCTAGTAGCTTCGGCATACATAACAGCGTGTTCCTAGTAGCTTCGGCGTCGGCAGCTACGGCAAGGAGCCTAGAGTGAGTCCTTAGCTATCCAGCCACATAACAGCGTGTTCCTAGTAGCTTCGGCATACATAACAGCGTGTTCCTAGTAGCTTCGGCATACATAACAGCGTGTTCCTAGTAGCTTCGGCGACGGCAGCTATGGGAAGGAGCCTAGAGTGAGTCCTTAGCTATCCAGCCACAACATAACAGCGTGTTCCTAGTAGCTTCGGCATACATAACAGCGTGTTCCTAGTAGCTTCGGCATACATAACAGCGTGTTCCTAGTAGCTTCGGCGTCGGCAGCTATGGGAAGGAGCCTAGAGTGAGTCCTTAGCTATCCAGCCACAACATAACAGCGTGTTCCTAGTAGCTTCGGCATACATAACAGCGTGTTCCTAGTAGCTTCGGCGTCGGCAGCTATGGGAAGGAGCCTAGAGTGAGTCCTTAGCTATCCAGCCACAACATTACAGCGTGTTCCTAGTAGCTTCGGCGTTGGCAGCTACGGCAAGGAGCCTAGAGTGAGTCCTTAGCTATCCAGCCACAACATAACAGCGTGTTCCTAGTAGCTTCGGCATACATAACAGCGTGTTCCTAGTAGCTTCGGCGTCGGCAGCTATGGAAGGAGCCTAGAGTGAGTCCTTAGCTATCCAGCCACAACATAACAGCGTGTTCCTAGTAGCTTCGGCGTCGGCAGCTATGGGAAGGAGCCTAGAGTGAGTCCTTAGCTATCCAGCCACAACATAACAGCGTGTTCCTAGTAGCTTCGGCCCCTGGAGGCCACCTGGACTCGGACTGGGGCCTCACGCGCGCCGGCTCGCTGCTCCGCGCGCACTGCTGCGTGCCGCGCGCCGAGCAGCCGCGGTGGCCGCTGCTCGCGCAGGCCAGCAGCATCGGCAGCTACGGCAAGGAGCCTAGAGTGAGTCCTTAGCTATCCAGACACAACATAACAGAGTGTTCCTAGTAGCTTCGGCGTACATAACAGCGTGTTCCTTGTAGCTTCGGCATCGGCAGCTACGGCAAGGAGCCTAGAGTGAGTCCTTAGCTATCCAGACACAACATAACAGAGTGTTCCTAGTAGCTTCGGCGTACATAACAGCGTGTTCCTTGTAGCTTCGGCATCGGCAGCTACGGCAAGGAGCCTAGAGTGAGTCCTTAGCTATCCAGCCATAACATAACAGTGTGTTCCTAGTAGCTTCTATCGGCAGCTATGGGAAGGAGCCTAGAGTGAGTCCTTAGCTATCCAGCCACAACATAACAGCGTGTTCCTAGTAGCTTCGGCATACATAACAGCGTGTTCCTAGTAGCTTCGGCGTCGGCAGCTACGGCAAGGAGCCTAGAGTGAGTCCTTAGCTATCCAGCCACATAACAGCGTGTTCCTAGTAGCTTTGGCATACATAACAGCGTGTTCCTAGTAGCTTCGGCGTCGGCAGCTATGGGAAGGAGCCTAGAGTGAGTCCTTAGCTATCCAGCCACAACATAACAGCGTGTTCCTAGTAGCTTCGGCATACATAACAGCGTGTTCCTAGTAGCTTCGGCGTCGGCAGCTATGGGAAGGAGCCTAGAGTGAGTCCTTAGCTATCCAGCCACAACATAACAGCGTGTTCCTAGTAGCTTCGGCATACATAACAGCGTGTTCCTAGTAGCTTCGGCGTCGGCAGCTATGGGAAGGAGCCTAGAGTGAGTCCTTAGCTATCCAGCCACAACATAACAGCGTGTTCCTAGTAGCTTCGGCATACATAACAGCGTGTTCCTAGTAGCTTCGGCGTCGGCAGCTACGGCAAGGAGCCTAGAGTGAGTCCTTAGCTATCCAGCCACAACATAACAGCGTGTTCCTAGTAGCTTCGGCATACATAACCGCGTGTTCCTAGTAGCTTCGGCATACATAACATTTTTCCATAACAGCGTGTTCCTAGTAGCGTCGGCAGCTATGGGAAGGAGCCTAGAGTGAGTCCTTAGCTCTCCAGCCACAACATAACAACGTGTTCCTAGTAGCTTCGGCATACATAACAGCGTGTTCCTAGTAGCTTCGGCGTCATCAGCTATGGGAAGGAGCCTAGAGTGAGTCCTTAGCTATCCAGCCACAACATAACAGCGTGTTCCTAGTAGCTTCGGCGTCGGCAGCTATGGGAAGGAGCCTAGAGTGAGTCCTTAGCTATCCAGCCACAACATAACAGCGTGTTCCTAGTAGCTTCGGCGTCGGCAGCTATGGGAAGGAGCCTAGAGTGAGTCCTTAGCTATCCAGCCACAACAAAACAGCGTGTTCCTAGTAGCTTCGGCATCGGCAGCTACGGCAAGGAGCCTAGAGTGAGTCCTTAGCTATCCAGACACAACATAACAGCGTGTTCCTAGTAGCTTCGGCGTCGGCAGCTATGGGAAGGAGCCTAGAGTGAGTCCTTAGCTCTCCAGCCACAACATAACAACGTGTTCCTAGTAGCTTCGGCATACATAACAGCGTGTTCCTAGTAGTTTCGGCGTCATCAGCTATGGGAAGGAGCCTAGAGTGAGTCCTTAGCTATCCAGCCACAACAAAACAGCGTGTTCCTAGTAGCTTCGGCGTCGGCAGCTACGGCAAGGAGCCTAGAGTGAGTCCTTAGCTCTCCAGCCACAACATAACAGCGTGTTCCTAGTAGCGTCGGCCCCCGGAGGCCACCTGGACTCGGACTGGGGCCTCACGCGCGCCGGCTCGCTGCTCCGCGCGCACTGCTGCGTGCCGCGCGCCGAGCAGCCGCGGTGGCCGCTGCTCGCGCAGGCCAGCAGCATCGGCAGCTACGGCAAGGAGCCTAGAGTGAGTCCTTAGCTATCCACCCACATAACAGCGTGTTCCTAGTAGCATCGGCCCCTGGAGGCCACCTGGACTCGGACTGGGGCCTCACGCGCGCCGGCTCGCTGCTCCGCGCGCACTGCTGCGTGCCGCGCGCCGAGCAGCCGCGGTGGCCGCTGCTCGCGCAGGCCAGCAGCATCGGCAGCTACGGCAAGGAGCCTAGAGTGAGTCCTTAGCTATCCACAACATAACAGCGTGTTCCTAGTAGCTTCGGCGTCGGCAGCTATGGGAAGGAGCCTAGAGTGAGTCCTTAGCTATCCAGCCACAACATAACAGCGTGTTCCTAGTAGCTTCGGCATACATAACAGCGTGTTCCTAGTAGCTTCGGCGTCGGCAGCTACGGCAAGGAGCCTAGAGTGAGTCCTTAGCTATCCAGCCACAACATAACAGCGTTTTCCTAGTAGCTTCGGCATACATAACAGCGTGTTCCTAGTAGCTTCGGCGTCGGCAGCTACGGCAAGGAGCCTAGAGTGAGTCCTTAGCTATCCAGCCACAACATAACAGCGTGTTCCTAGTAGCTTCGGCATACATAACAGCGTGTTCCTAGTAGCTTCGGCGTCGGCAGCTATGGAAACGAGCCTAGAGTGAGTCCTTAGCTATCCAGCCACAACATAACAGCGTGTTCCTAGTAGCTTCGGCGTCGGCAGCTATGGCAAGGAGCCTAGAGTGAGTCCTTAGCTATCCAGCCACAACATAACAGCGTGTTCCTAGTAGCTTCGGCATACATAACAGCGTGTTCCTAGTAGCTTCGGCGTCGGCAGCTACGGCAAGGAGCCTAGAGTGAGTCCTTAGCTATCCAGCCATAATATAACAGCGTGTTCCTAGTAGCTTCCATCGGCAGCTATGGGAAGGAGCCTAGAGTGAGTCCTTAGCTATCCAGCCACAACATAACAGCGTGTTCCTAGTAGCGTCGGCCCCTGGAGGCCACCTGGACTCGGACTGGGGCCTCACGCGCGCCGGCTCGCTGCTCCGCGCGCACTGCTGCGTGCCGCGCGCCGAGCAGCCGCGGTGGCCGCTGCTCGCGCAGGCCAGCAGCATCGGCAGCTACGGCAAGGAGCCTAGAGTGAGTCCTTAGCTATCCACCCACATAACAGCGTGTTCCTAGTAGCTTCGGCGTCGGCAGCTACGGCAAGGAGCCTAGAGTGAGTCCTTAGCTATCCACCCACATAACAGCGTGTTCCTAGTAGCTTCGGCGTCGGCAGCTATGGCAAGGAGCCTAGAGTGAGTCCTTAGCTATCCAGCCACAACATAACAGCGTTTTCCTAGTAGCTTCGGCATACATAACAGCGTGTTCCTAGTAGCTTCGGCGTCGGCAGCTACGGCAAGGAGCCTAGAGTGAGTCCTTAGCTATCCACCCACATAACAGCGTGTTCCTAGTAGCTTCGGCGTCGGCAGCTATGGCAAGGAGCCTAGAGTGAGTCCTTAGCTATCCAGCCACAACATAACAGCGTGTTCCTAGTAGCTTCGGCATACATAACAGCGTGTTCCTAGTAGCTTCGGCGTCGGCAGCTACGGCAAGGAGCCTAGAGTGAGTCCTTAGCTATCCAGCCATAATATAACAGCGTGTTCCTAGTAGCTTCCATCGGCAGCTATGGGAAGGAGCCTAGAGTGAGTCCTTAGCTATCCAGCCACAACATAACAGCGTGTTCCTAGTAGCATCGGCCCCTGGAGGCCACTTGGACTCGGACTGGGGCCTCACGCGCGCCGGCTCGCTGCTCCGCGCGCACTGCTGCGTGCCGCGCGCCGAGCAGCCGCGGTGGCCGCTGCTCGCGCAGGCCAGCAGCATCGGCAGCTACGGCAAGGAGCCTAGAGTGAGTCCTTAGCTATCCACCCACATAACAGCGTGTTCCTAGTAGCTTCGGCATACATAACAGCGTGTTCCTAGTAGCTTCGGCGTCGGCAGCTATGGGAAGGAGCCTAGAGTGAGTCCTTAGCTCTCCAGGCTCAACATAACAGCGTGTTCCTAGTAGCTTCGGCATACATAACAGCGTGTTCCTAGTAGCTTCGGCGTCGGCAGCTATGGGAAGGAGCCTAGAGTGAGTCCTTAGCTCTCCAGGCTCAACATAACAGCGTGTTCCTAGTAGCTTCGGCATACATAACAGCGTGTTCCTAGTAGCTTTGGCGTCGGCAGCTATGGGAAGGAGCCTAGAGTGAGTCCTTAGCTATCCAGCCACAATAACAGCGTGTTCCTAGTAGCTTCGGCATACATAACAGCGTGTTCCTAGTAGCTTCGGCGTCGGCAGCTACGACAAGGAGCCTAGAGTGAGTCCTTAGCTATCCAGCCACAACATAACAGCGTGTTCCTAGTAGCTTCGGCATACATAACAGCGTGTTCCTAGTAGCTTCGGCATACATAACAACGTGTTCCTAGTAGCTTCGGCGTCGGCAGCTATGGGAAGGAGCCTAGAGTGAGTCCTTAGCTATCCAGCCACAACATAATAGCGTGTTCCTAGTAGCTTCGGCATACATAACAGCTTGTTCCTTGTAGCTTCGGCGTCGGCAGCTACGGCAAGGAGCCTAGAGTGAGTCCTTAGCTATCCAGCCACATCATAACAGTGTGTTCCTAGTAGCTTCGGCGTCGGCAGATACGGCAAGGAGCCTAGAGTGAGTCCTTAGCTATCCAGCCACAACATAACAGCGTGTTCCTAGTAGCTTCGGCGTCGGCAGCTACGGCAAGGAGCCTAGAGTGAGTCCTTAGCTATCCAGCCACAACATAACAGCGTGTTCCTAGTAGCTTCGGCGTCGGCAGCTACGGCAAGGAGCCTAGAGTGAGTCCGTAGCTATCCAGCCATAACATAACAGCGTGTTCCTAGTAGCTTCCATCGGCAGCTATGCGAAGGAGCCTAGAGTGAGTCCTTAGCTATCCAGCCACAACATAACAGCGTGTTCCTAGTAGCTTCGGCATACATAACAGCGTGTTCCTAGTAGCTTCGGCGTCGGCAGCTATGGAAAGGAGCCTAGAGTGAGTCCTTAGCTATCCAGCCACATAACAGCGTGTTCCTAGTAGCTTCGGCATACATAACAGCGTGTTCCTAGTAGCTTCGGCGTCGGCAGCTACGGCAAGGAGCCTAGAGTGAGTCCTTAGCTATCCAGCCACATAACAGCGTGTTCCTAGTAGCTTCGGCATACATAACAGCGTGTTCCTAGTAGCTTCGGCGTCGGCAGCTATGGGAAGGAGCCTAAAGTGAGTCCTTAGCTATCCAGCCACAACATAACAGCGTGTTCCTAGTAAGCTTCGGCATACATAACAGCGTGTTCCTATTAGCTTCGGCGTCGGCAGCTATGGGAAGGAGCCTAGAGTGAGTCCTTAGCTATCCAGCCACAACATAACAGCGTGTTCCTAGTAGCTTCGGCATACATAACAGCGTGTTCCTAGTAGCTTCGGCGTCGGCAGCTACGGCAAGGAGCCTAGAGTGAGTCCTTAGCTATCCAGCCACGACATAACAGCGTGTTACTAGTAGCTTCGGCGTCGACAGCTATGGCAAGGAGCCTAGAGTGAGTCCTTAGCTATCCATAGCCACAACATAACAGCGTGTTCCTAGTAGCTTCGGCATACATAACAGCGTGTTCCTAGTAGCTTCGGCATCGGCAGCTACGGCAAGGAGCCTAGAGTGAGTCCTTAGCTATCCACCCACATAACAGCGTGTTCCTAGTAGCTTCGGCATACATAACAGCGTGTTCCTAGTAGCTTCGGCATCGGCAGCTACGGCAAGGAGCCTAGAGTGAGTCCTTAGCTATCCACCCACATAACAGCGTGTTCCTAGTAGCTTCGGCATACATAACAGCGTGTTCCTAGTAGCTTCGGTATACATAACAGCGTGTTCCTAGTAGCTTCGGCGTCGGCAGCTATGGGAAGGAGCCTAGAGTGAGTCCTTAGCTATCCAGCCACAACATAACTGCGTGTTCCTAGTAGCTTCGGCGTCGGCAGCTACGGCAAGGAGCCTAGAGTGAGTCCTTAGCTATCCAGCCACAACATAACAGCGTGTTCCTAGTAGCTTCGGCATACATAACAGCGTGTTCCTAGTAGCTTCGGCGTCGGCAGCTACGGCAAGGAGACTAGAGTGAGTCCTTAGCTATCCAGCCACAACATAACAGCGTGTTCCTAGTAGCTTCGGCATACATAACAGCGTGTTCCTAGTAGCTTCGGCGTCGGCAGCTACGGCAAGGAGCCTAGAGTGAGTCCTTAGCTATCCAGCCACAACATAACAGCGTGTTCCTAGTAGCTTAAGCATGGGCAGCTATGGGAAGGAGCCTAGAGTGAGTCCTTAGCTATCCAGCCACAACATAACAGCGTGTCCCTAGTAGCTTCGGCATACATAACAGCGTGTTCCTAGTAGCTTCGGCGTCGGCAGCTACGGCAAGGAGCCTAGAGTGAGTCCTTAGCTATCCAGCCATAACATAACAGCGTGTTCCTAGTAGCTTCGGCGTCGGCAGCTATGGGAAGGAGCCTAGAGTGAGTCCTTAGCTATCCAGCCACGACATAACAGCGTGTTCCTAGTAGCTTCGGCATACATAACAGCGTGTTCCTAGTAGCTTAGGCGTTGGCAGCTATGGCAAGGAGCCTAGAGTGAGTCCTTAGCCATCCAGCCACAACATAACAGCGTGTTCCTAGTAGCTTCGGCGTTGGCAGCTATGGCAAGGAGCCTAGAGTGAGTCCTTAGCCATCCAGCCACAACATAACAGCGTGTTCCTAGTAGCTTCGGCATACATAACAGCGTGTTCCTAGTAGCTTAGGCGTTGGCAGCTATGGCAAGGAGCCTAGAGTGAGTCCTTAGCCATCCAGCCACAACATAACAGCGTGTTCCTAGTAGCTTCGGCATACATAACAGCGTGTTCCTAGTAGCTTCGGCGTCGGCAGCTACGGCAAGGAGCCTAGAGTGAGTCCTTAGCTATCCAGCCATAACATAACAGCGTGTTCCTAGTAGCTTCGGCGTTGGCAGCTATGGCAAGGAGCCTAGAGTGAGTCCTTAGCTATCCAGCCACAACATAACAGCGTGTTCCTAGTAGCTTCGGCATACATAACAGCGTTTTCCTAGTAGCTTCGGCGTCGGCAGCTACGGCAAGGAGCCTAGAGTGAGTCCTTAGCTATCCAGCCATAACATAACAGCGTGTTCCTAGTAGCTTCGGCGTCGGCAGCTATGGGAAGGAGCCTAGAGTGAGTCCTTAGCTATCCAGCCACGACATAACAGCGTGTTCCTAGTAGCTTCGGCATACATAACAGCGTGTTCCTAGTAGCTTAGGCGTTGGCAGCTATGGCAAGGAGCCTAGAGTGAGTCCTTAGCCATCCAGCCACAACATAACAGCGTGTTCCTAGTAGCTTCGGCGTTGGCAGCTATGGCAAGGAGCCTAGAGTGAGTCCTTAGCCATCCAGCCACAACATAACAGCGTGTTCCTAGTAGCTTCGGCATACATAACAGCGTGTTCCTAGTAGCTTAGGCGTTGGCAGCTATGGCAAGGAGCCTAGAGTGAGTCCTTAGCCATCCAGCCACAACATAACAGCGTGTTCCTAGTAGCTTCGGCGTTGGCAGCTATGGCAAGGAGCCTAGAGTGAGTCCTTAGCTATCCAGCCACAACATAACAGCGTGTTCCTAGTAGCTTCGGCGTCGGCAGCTACGGCAAGGAGCCTAGAGTGAGTCCTTAGCTATCCAGCCACAACATAACAGCGTGTTCCTAGTAGCTTCGGCGTCGGCAGCTACGGCAAGGAGCCTAGAGTGAGTCCGTAGCTATCCAGCCATAACATAACAGCGTGTTCCTAGTAGCTTCCATCGGCAGCTATGCGAAGGAGCCTAGAGTGAGTCCTTAGCTATCCAGCCACAACATAACAGCGTGTTCCTAGTAGCTTCGGCATACATAACAGCGTGTTCCTAGTAGCTTCGGCGTCGGCAGCTACGGCAAGGAGCCTAGAGTGAGTCCTTAGCTCTCCAGCCACAACATAACAGCGTGTTCCTAGTAGCTTCGGCGTCGGCAGCTACGGCAAGGAGCCTAGAGTGAGTCCTTAGCTATCCAGCCACAACATAACAGCGTGTTACTAGTAGCTTTAGCATACATAACAGCGTGTTCCTAGTAGCTTCGGCATACATAACAGCGTGTTCCTAGTAGCTTCCATCGGCAGCTATGGAAAGGAGCCTAGAGTGAGTCCTTAGCTATCCAGCCACAACATAACAGCGTGTTCCTAGTAGCTTCGGCATACATAACAGCGTGTTCCTAGTAGCTTCGGCGTCGGCAGCTATGGGAAGGAGCCTAGAGTGAGTCCTTAGCTATCCAGCCACAACATAACAGAGTGTTCCTAGTAGCTTCGGCATACATAACAGCGTGTTCCTAGTAGCTTCGGCGTCGGCAGCTATGGGAAGGAGCCTAGAGTGAGTCCTTAGCTATCCAGCCACATAACAGCGTGTTCCTAGTAGCTTCGGCATACATAACAGCGTGTTCCTAGTAGCGTCGGCCCCCGGAGGCCACCTGGACTCGGACTGGGGCCTCACGCGCGCCGGCTCGCTGCTCCGCGCGCACTGCTGCGTGCCGCGCGCCGAGCAGCCGCGGTGGCCGCTGCTCGCGCAGGCCAGCAGCATCGGCAGCTACGGCAAGGAGCCTAGAGTGAGTCCTTAGCTATCCACAACATAACAGCGTGTTCCTAGTAGCTTCGGCGTCGGCAGCTATGGGAAGGAGCCTAGAGTGAGTCCTTAGCTATCCAGCCACAACATAACAGCGTGTTCCTAGTAGCTTCGGCATACATAACAGCGTGTTCCTAGTAGCTTCGGCGTCGGCAGCTACGGCAAGGAGCCTAGAGTGAGTCCTTAGCTATCCAGCCACAACATAACAGCGTGTTCCTAGTAGCTTCGGCATACATAACAGCGTGTTCCTAGTAGCTTCGGC